>MNCI01027688.1:567854-620374 GCA_015680685.1 Gnetum montanum
CTTGATCTCTTTATCCATTTATTAAAAGACTGATTTGGAGTACTTTGCTCCACTTGATTTTTTTTACTTTATTCTTATCCTTTCTACTTGGCTCAAAAGCTCTTCTCTTAGTAGATGGATCAGTAATAACGTTTGGGGATCTAGAAGTAGTTAATCTTTCTTTTGATTGAAGATTATATCCATTTTCCTTATTGTTATTACATTCTTCATCTAAAGACATATCTTCTTCAGAACTTGATAGAGAAGAAGTATCGCTTGATCCATTGCTTGAAGATTTACTTGCATAGTGGACACTAGATAACTCATTATCGGATTCAATATCAAGAAAGTTGGACATAATAAGATCACTTTCATCCTCATCTTCTACTAACTTAGTGTCTTGATTTTTATGCTTTCTATTTTTCCTTTCTTCCTTGATATTAACTCTTGCCAAAGCTTTTTCAAGCTTCACTATTTTGTTAGACATATCTCTCATTAATTGTCCTATTTCAGATCCCACTCTTTCATGTTCTTTCTCTTTATTAACAT
This sequence comes from Gnetum montanum, assembly GCA_015680685.1. Taxonomy (NCBI): domain Eukaryota; kingdom Viridiplantae; phylum Streptophyta; class Gnetopsida; order Gnetales; family Gnetaceae; genus Gnetum; species Gnetum montanum. Next base: position 568,383 of record MNCI01027688.1, read on the forward strand.
GAGATGGACTCGGGAAAGCTTTAAATTGTGTAAAATCTTGCATAGGAATCATAACTCTTTCTTCTCTTTTTTGAATTACACTATTTTCTTTAGGATTCAAGTTCAACTATTTTTCTAACTGTATAGCTTCACTGAAGTAGTCATTTAGCTGTAGTCAAGTTTGGAGTTCTCCTTAACCAAATTGAAATGTTGGGGTTGACAGCCTTAAGGTAAGTTTCCTTAAGCATTTCTTCTGATGGCCTATATTGCCTTTGGAAGTGTCCACAAATTCGTTGAAACTTAATATTGAAATCTCTAATTGACTCTTTAGCTCCTTACTTAGCTTGTATCAATCCACAGTATAGTTGTTGTTGATCTAATTGATTACCAAACTGGGCCAAGAAAAGATTCTTCATGTCATCCCAACTTGTAATACTATTACTTGGTAAGTTTGAATACCAAATCTGAGCCATATCCTTTAGATTTGATACAAACAACCTACAAGCTTGATCTTCATGTTGAATGTTTGCATGAGCTAAAGCTAACTCAAACATTTGAATATATTCTTCAGCTAAATAAGCTTTCCTAGGAATAAAAGGCTCAGGAAAATATTTGTAAACTACCTTAGAAATATCATTGTAATTTTGAAATCCTAATGGTGTAACTCCTTGCCAAGGATTTGCCATCCTGTTCCTTTGAAATGTTGAACTCTTAGACTTTCTAGCTCTTCTCCTACGAATTAACAAACCAGAGATAATGGGTGATCTTCTTGATCTTCTAGTTTTCACTCCACTACTTGTTCCCAATTCAAAAACTTTCTTTTGTTCTTCTTCTGATGAAGAATCAGTCTTAGAATCTAGAATATCTTGTGAAACTTTGAAACTTTCCAAACTATGAAATTTCTTGGTCATGAACTGAAAATAGTATCTAATTCTTAAGCCTTACAAATAATTATTGATGTACTAAAAGTATAAGGCTTATGAACCTAGAGGCTTAATTTTCAGTCCTCCTTCTAGCGCCAAAAGAACTGTTGGTGACCATTTGGGACGTGACCACTAATGAGTATCCTCGAATAGGATTTAGGTGCCTGCTGGTCTCTGGCAACACCAAGGCCCAGATACCTCCAAATAAACTCAATAGTTAATGTGAGTATGTGTGTGTGCTGTTGCGGTGTGTGGTTGTGAGAAATGTAATGGTTGCGTTGTATGTAAACTACAAATGACTTACTTTAAAGAGATTCAGCCAACTTTGCCAAGTACTGTGAGTTGTTGAAAATTTCCTATTTTGTTCAACTGCCTAGTCTACGCGGTCCTTATAATACCTACTTGTAACAAATAAAATTTTGCAAAAACATTTGAGCACAACTCCACAATCTACTCCTAATTTTCCCCAGAGAAAGAGATAGTTCCACAAGAAAACTAGAAATAGAGCAAGATTCGATGGAAATAAGCAGAAAAGAAAAGAAAGCAGATTTGTGTAGACCTCAAATATTTAAACAAGGTAAAATGACACGAGTAAACACTTCGCAATAAAGCTATCCCAAATTCAATATCTACGAATTGTTCAAACTTCCAAGGCTCAAACAAGCAATATCTTCAAGACAATCCTATTATGCTACCAAAAATTGCTGCGTAAACTACCACGTACGAGACTCCATTTTGACTAGATAATAGATGTCAACGATTGCATTCAAACAGAACCTTTAAAAGACTTGACAATTTCTGATTGAAATACCACGAGAATTCACTTTAAAGATAAAAAGAAGCTATTCTGGTCCCATCAAAATACCAAAGATTTTCTGAACCCTCTCGACTACTGAATTGTTCAACGGCGTGACTACAAACAGAGGCTCTCTTACAACAATCCCAATAGCAGTTCCCACACGTTGCACAATAATGAAATTTACTACTAAAATGCTCTTAAGGCTTTTAAACACAAGCGCTTCTATGGCAAAATTTTAATAGAAATTTCTATCGGGCAACAAGAACAGTAAGAGCAATCTAAAAATCCCAAAATTACTTGCCAAGGATGATACTATCTAAACCACTAGCTAAACAATTTAAACAAAACAAAAAAAAATGAAATGCATAACTCATAGGACCATGACAAAGAGGCTGAAATCTTTATTCTAGCAAGCCATCTTACAAGCAATCGTTCACACTTTCTTCTTTACAAAATGCTCTTCTCCCAAGACTCAAAATGTCTCCAAGTGAGAGCCCAAGTCCTAACTAATAGCTTTCAAAATGTGATGTATGAGACCCCAAGTGTGATGGTGATATTCCCTCCCCCTGAAGCCTTTTTATAGGGTTCAAAGGTAGGTAGGGAAGTTACATATTCAAAAATATCTCACCTAACTTCTCTCCCAAGTAACTTGGCCAACCAATTAGGAGATTACTTGCCCAACAAGTTAGGAGGTTACTTGCCCAAAAAGTTAGGTAAACTACAACAATTTTGGGTGGTTTCAACCACCAAAGAGATAAAAATGCTACATCTGACATGTGTCCTATGTAGTTGCCAAGTGTCTTCATGTAGTTGCCAAGTGTCTTCATTCAGTTGCCAAGTGTCTTCATGGAGATAGGCCTTTTTAATGGTTACAATGTCCCATGCAACTGACAAGTGGCCTTTGTGGAGAAAAAGAGGTTGTAGTTGACAAGTGGCCTTTTTAATGGTTACAAACATCATGGATTAAGGCTAGGAAGTTACAACTTCCACATAAAGTTACAATTATATAAATAAAAGCTATAGTTGGAAATGTCCATAAATCCCTCTTTTTATAAAATAGCTATACATATAACTTTATATATGTATATTTAGGAACAACATAAAGGTCAATAAATAAAATTTGATCATCTATCTCCCCTTGGCCAAGCTGCAGAAAAATTTATATATTTAATCATATCTATCGGGCTCACGTGTTGTAGGCGCTAAAACTAGGGTTACAACTTGCCGCGTTATGCCTCTCTCTCTTTGACACTGGGGATGCCATACTGTATGAAACCTGATGTGACCACGGAAGATCCAATGATGTGTTTAGAAACACAGGTGATTTTTTTTTTGTTAAGCATAGCAGGCTCCACCGGCGTCATTCCAGGCACGCTTGTAGAGAATGGTCGTTGATGCACATGGCAATGCAGAAGCTCAAGAACTGCTGAAGATCCTTGTACTCTTGCCTGCTTGACATTCTAAAAAACTGGGACTCTGCCAATCGGAAATGGTACTCTTCAGGGTTGTCCCCTAAGAACATTGGAGATTTCTCATACTTGATTCGAATGAGATTGTCGGAGGAAGAAGAGACGGTTGTGGGGCTGTAGTTTGCAGGGTCACATTTGAGATTCTTGTAATGAACCATGTACCTGGGAATAGCCTAATCAGGATTGTAGATTACGAAATCATCGAACTGTGTGCCTCCTCTATCTTTGCCGTCCCTCTTTGAGAAGATGGAATCATACCCTTTTTTTTCAGTATTTCCTTGTTCATGCCAGGCATGGCTTCCTACACTGTCAGAGATCGGCCAGCAGCAGCAGTTGTTCATCCGCTTTCTAAATTTCTGCTCAAATTTGCATGCAAAATAGGGAGGATCGGAATGTCGAGGTGCAAGTTCGGATACGAGGGTTTTGGCATAAATAGGTCAGGTCCCTGGGCGATTCCACCATTCCAAGGTTCGAATCCACGAAATCGCTGCAGTGTCTGTACGTGGCATCGCCGACCAGAGCCTGGGTGTCCGATTCCTCATAGCGGTCTTACATCGATGAAACAGTATCTACTGTTTGAGCGGGCGCTTCCTCGCCAGTGACAAGGTTATTTTCCATGGTGGGTGCCTTTAGGTCATTCCTCGTTGTTACTGTTTCTGCTCTTACTAATGACGTCGCTGCTACCGCCACCATTGCTCTACGTGTCCATCTCTCTAGATCGACCTCGCAATTCTTGGTGGCTGCAACTGTACAGCGCGGTCTCCTTACCTTGGTTTGGTTTTCAATATTCCCTTTTGAAAAGTCGATGGTATGTTTTTGATTTTATTTTTTTTTCATATGCTTGGCTTTTAATTCATTGTGAAACAGTAGGCTCCGAATCTTTGCAAGCTGCCCCGAGCATTTCTTTACATCTTCAACTGTCACCTTATTTAACTCTAGAATGTCCGCACCATCTTTGTTTTGGGACATTCAACCATGCCTTTGTGGATGTGAACCAATTAGCAAAAGCTTGTCTTAATCAACATGGTAGACTTCAAGGTGAAGAAATAAAATCTCAACAATCTCTTTTAAATTTTTCAAAAATCACCATAACCTTATAAAGCTTGTTCCATGAAATGGCCAAAATGTGCCAACACTAACGTTGGCCCTGTGTGATTGCAGATGGCCCCAAAACGCTCTTAGCAGAAGAGTTCGATCCGCGGTGGAGCAAAACAACCTAGGAGAGGTAGAAGGCAAGGCCCTGCTAAACAACATAACAAACAGGAGGTACACTCATTCAGTATCCATCAAGAAGGACCTCCTACCAGACGATCCGGGTAGGCGGAAGGAGGAGCTGCTACGCCTGAATTGGGACAACAACTCACGTTGCCCCCGAAATGTGTTCAGGCTATCCACACGAAGTCCACAATTTCTTCAGTGATTGTGGAGCTCAGCTTTAAATCTTTTGCAGAGTTCGCTCCTGAGGCTGTTAGGGATCACCTCAAAGGATCTCCCTTATGGCCTGTCCTCTCTAAAAAAGGTGCTTGGTACTTAGGAGAAACGTACCTATTTTGGCACAATAAGGAGCAAGGCACCACAGTAAACATCGGTGGTGTGATAGTAGATTTTTCTACACAGGAAATTTTGGAAGTGTTAAACCTTCCGAATTCAGGCCCCCATGTTGCTCGGTTATCCACCCGATCAGACCCTGACGTGCGAAAGGATTGGCTAGAGAAGGCTTATGGCAGAGATAAAACTATTAGTGAGCTGACCACGGAAGAGAGAGTTTATTTCAAAATCAGAACCTATCACCTCTTCCCTACAAAAGGTTTAAAAAGAATATCAACTTACGTGGCAAGAGGATGTGTAGTGTTGATGGGAAAGGTTAACGCTAACCTTCTCCATCTATATTTAACGGAGATCCTAAGGCGATTCGAAGAATGGAAGATAGGGAAAATGGCACTCCCTTTTCCCTGCCTCATCAAAAAACTGTGCCATTGGGTGGGTATTCGGGGATATACAAATGAAGTCCTCCGAAAAGCCCAAAATGCTTCTTACGCTGAATTATTAAAGGCACCAGCTCCAAGAAAGAGCACTGGCGAAGAGCTAGAACTAGATGAATAAGATGAAGAACAGATGACTAGATCCCCTGCAACTCAACTTACAGGACCTAGTGAACCTTTAGCCACAGGTCCCCAGCCAACAACAAGAAGCAGGACCCAGCACAGGCCAGGATCAGCCACCACCGCAAGACTATAGACCGTCAATGAGCCATCTGAGGGCCATCGCTGAGACGGTCAGTTGGGGAAGTCATGATGACGTCAATCTCTTTCGTGTCATCGATGATGCCAGCCAACCTACGATTTCAGTATATCGCATAATGGGTGAGTTGTCAATGCATACAGGAGGAGGGGAAAGCAGATGGTCACAACAGATCTCTGGAAACGTGGCATCTTTTTACGTGCAATTAGAGACTGGTGAAGGGGCCACTGTGGTGGTCATGCAACACCAGGATGCCGCAAGAGCAGCTGAAGTGGTCATTGACCACATCAAAGAGTCTTTCAATGTACCTATTGTGCCACCGGAAGATCTTTCAAGAGCACAGGATGCTCAAACTATTACCGGAACCTCAATGACTCCTGCGGAACATGAGGATGTATTGGATAGATTGCTTCAAACAGGACAAGTTTTGACGTCCTTGTTTGACATCCCCCAGGATGTAACGGTAATTCAGTCAGACCTCATTTCGACAAAGGGGAAGTTGGTCATATCTGAAGTAAGGGCTAAGCATGCTGAGGCCGAAGTGCAGAAATTACAAGAGCAGCTCATCGTCTTACAAGCAGCACAGCGAGATCCCTTGCGATTGGTTCCCGCAGCCTAGCTAGACAATTTTAAAAACGAGCAACTAACAAAACTAATTGCATAAAATAAGAAGGTGGAAGAAGAAAAGGAGACGACCACTTGGGATGCCTCCGCAGCAAAGGCGCAAACTCATGCGCATCTTAAGGCACTTAAGGCCTTGCAAGAAGAGAATAAGCAGTTGGTTGTAGATAACCTTCGGTTGACTTCTATGGAGAAGCAAAAGAATTTTCTCGATGAGCACTTTCATCAGCTGCGAGAACAATTCATTTGAGTCAACTAAGATGTAAGCCATTTAGCCAGAGAAAATCGAACCCTCTCAATGGAGGAGGTACGCGCTATTTGACAGAAATCAGCCATCGAGATTAGTGCGTGGCAGAACGAGGCTAAACGACATGAGAAGCTGAAGGAGCATTTCCGTGATCAGGTGAGGATGTACAAACAAATACTGGAGAAGGAGATCCATATGGCCAAAGCTCAAATCAACAACATCAGTGCCCAGCACACTGATTGGGGGGCCATATTGGACACTTATGCCTACATCCACCAAGCGAAAATTAAGAACTGGGACCTGTAGGTCCAAGACTTAACTAAATACATGGAGTTGGCAAACCTTCGATATGCCAACCTGGTCATGTTAACAGCAGGATGCCTGAGGTTAGAGCTCGAGTAGTAGGTAGCTTCCACCCATATCAAATATGAAGTAGAATTTGCAGAGTGAAAGAAGTTGGTTGAAAAATTATATGTCGCAAATTCTGAACTCGCGGTGGTAAAAGAAAGCTACCAAGGACAGAAAGATGTGGCAACCGACTTGGCTCGACGACTGACAGAAATTCATGAATACAAAGATAGAGCTAGAGGCTACGAAGAGGAATGACAGGTGTTTGCAGCATGGTACATCAAAGCTAATCAGATGTTCCCGCAACTACCCTGTCCGTGGGAAGTGCCGACTCCATCAAACATCGAAGCATTAGCATGGACGGCACAAGACCCTTGGACCGAAGAGGAGAAGCTCCAGGCTATTCTTCAGTGTCATCAATCTTCAAAGCTTGAAGCACGTGACAAAGGGAAAGCACCCATGGAGGAGCCACCGCCACCAGGAACTACATGAGTTCCACATTTTTATAGATTGTACCATTTTTTCTCTATGTTGTGTCTTCCCACACTGCGGCATTAGTCCATTTCTTTTTCTAGTTAATAATCCCATACCTATCCACTGTGTAATCACTGAAGCTTGTTCTCCTTGTAACTCAAGGATAAGTTTTTATTCAGTCGTGGGGGTATGATGAGACGCGGTTCGCACAGGCCGCGATATCTCGTACGCGATATCGCAGCCAATGCGATATCGCATCCTTCCCTACGATATCGCGTACGCGATATCGCAGTCCGCCGTCATGTCTATAAATAAGAGGCATCTCTCCCTTGTTTCGGGATCCCAGCTTTAGAGTAGTGAAGCTCTAGTAGTTTGATCCCTCCAGAGTTAGAATTTTTCCCGTGTCTGCTCGCAGTGTGGTGAATGTAATTGTACGGTGTCTTTATTTGAGTGTGTCGTACTTGGACACGCACATGACTAACAATAAAGATCGAGATTACTTCATCATTGCAGCATTCACTTAGTTTATTTATTTGTTATTTATTTAATGTTATTTATTGCTTTCATAGCGCGGTGTGAGTACGACTTAACTACGAGCATCTACGGGTGTGTACGGCTAGTTAAGGAATCGGTTACTCATCGCGATTAGTTTCTCACCCTTAAACTCCTAGAAGCGGAACGAGTACGACTTGATTACGAGCATTTAAGTGTGACTGCTTGGTAGCCCAGTGGTGTAGCTAGGGGGATCTACGCTTGGTAACCCAGTGGCGTATTTGGGATCTGCGCTTGGTAATCCCAATGGCGTACCTAGGCCTATACTTGGTAGTCCCAGTGGTAGTCGTGCACGAAGTCCAAGATGTGTACGGTTGATCAAGGAATCGGTTACTCATCGCACTTAGGCTAGATTATATTTTTTTACTCTTTCCCTCGTAGCTTAGATTTAGTTAATATTATTTTCCACTGCCTTCAGGAGTAGCATAGATTAGAACACATCATACACCTCATCTAGACTAAACCATACGTGACATATGAAAAACTAGTCTAGATGGGAAGACAGCGAACTGCGACCTAAGGCTAACTATCTAGATGCCACAACTAGTCCATCTGCGGAGTTCGACTAGATCGTGTGTGCGATGCTCATTTTGTATGGTTGAGTGTAGGGGTACCTCGCCACTCATCAATAATCTTATTGTCAATTATGGTTAAAGCACTTTAACTTGACTTTTTGGTTTTATCAAAAGAAGCCTAAAAAGGATGTCTTGTAGATTAGAAAATTTTGGAAATCCAAGGTAAAAAAGCAAGAGGAAGGAATGGTTACACTTCTTGCTCTCCTAGCCAACAAAACAACCACTCTAAATAGTGATAATAAAGGATTAAAACACATGAGTAGAGGAAAATGTCAGTTCCTTCATTTCAAAGAACATATTCATGGAACAGTAAACTTAAATGGAATAGGATATACAAATAAAAATAAGATGTAAGTAAGAGAGGTACTCTATAATGGAGGATCTCATCCTAAACACACATGAGCATGTCAAGAACTAGAAGCAAGTAGGTTAAGGTTTGGAAAATATTATTATGTTTTTTATATCGTATTCCTTGACTTGTTTCATTTAGTTTTGATTAGTTAAATTAGAAATTAATAGTGTTATGGAAATCTATGTTGATTATTTTTATTGGAGGAAAAGTGTTGATTAGAGACTTTGGTAGTTCCAAGGACTCCATACTTGATCTTATAATCATCAATATTCTAGTGATAACTAATTCTTATATAAGAAATGTCTTATTTCATTGAGGAACCAAGAATTAACTTCTCAATTAAAGGAGACTTTATTTGGATAAGAAGTTGGTCAGGTTAAGGAAACACTTAAAGATATGAGGATAGGATCCTATTCTCCCAGTAAGTGAGGTATGTCTTTTACTCTCTCTTACTTGGATAGGACAATTTTGAAGTAGGATAAATTAAAATCTCTATCTTTGGCAGCATTGAATATGAGGCATTTTTGCACCCACAAATGCTTCATACTCATCCCAAAAACCCTTCACTTATGCTTCAAAAATCTATCTTTTTATATTTTAAGATGTCTAAATTTTAGATGAGATGTTTCACTAATTGTCAAGATGTCTCAAATGATATGTCTTAGTAAGAGAAAAGACATTGTAGTTGAAGCTTAGATGTCTCAACTAATCTATACTAATCCTGGGTCAAGATATCTTACTACCTCAAAAGAGGTCTTGATGTGTAAACTTGTTTTGTAGAATTCTTCTTCTCATCTCATGCTATATGTTTATCCCATTCTGACCTTCATTTACTAAGACATCTTACCTAGATAACCAAAAATTCATCTTGTAGCAAAAACACCTTCATCTAGCATGATTTCTTTTTGCATTAGGGGAATAATCCTACAAAAATAAATAGCTTATTAATGATTAATCATTTTAGGTGGTTGTTGTTCTCTGGTACCACCAAGATATAGACACCCCCAAATAGCTTTTTCTTGTACAATTGAGCTAAATATGGCTAAGTATATTCCATTGGAAAATTTTCCTAAAAATTTGTTGTTTTACATGTAGTTAATGACTATCCCTTTTAGTTATTTCTAAGCATAATTAAAGGAAATCAAATAGCTTCCCTATAAGAATAGCCTTAAATCTTTCAAAGCTAATATAATGGGTGAGCAGTTTTATAAAAGTTGTCAATCTTTAATTTTGAACTATTTGTTAGCTGACTTCCTGAAGCTAGATCACAAAATATTTACTAGAAAAAGTAGGAGATTATGGTAGAGAGATTATAAAAAAAATTAAAATTTAACAAAGATGACATTACTACTATGTTATACTAATTTAGAACGAACACTTATAAAAGTTATCTTATTTCAACAAAATATCAAAAACAAGTTAAACCTCAACTCATAGAGAAAATAACCTATTCCAAAATCAAGTTTTCATCCAAACATAGCTATGTAATGACAAGGCTATACATGTAAGAAAAAGCTATTTAGTATAATTACTAATTGAAAAATAATAACTTCAGGAGATAGATAGAACCTATTTAAAATGTCATTAGGAAAAAGTCTTTTTACAAGCTTTTCATTTTTCATATTCCCCACTTGAAGCCCCTTGTAAGCCTCCTTGAAGCATCCTTGAACTTCTACTCTAGGTTTTATATATTAGCCACTACTAGTTACAATCATTAGAAGAGTTAAGACTCAATTTTCCTTACATTCTCCTTATATAGCTATAGGCCATTTGATAATTGTTCATCCTCTTGATAAATTCTTCCCATTCTCTAAATCTAAAGCCCTTCAATTAATAGCTATTGAGATAACCTTCCATGATTGAGAAGATTCTTAGCAACTTGATTCATCATATATGGTTTAGTGTCATTAAGCCTCTATAAGACATCTTTAGCACTTGTTTTCCCAAAACTTGATTCAGTTAAGAAATGAGTTACTTCTGTTAAAGTAGCTCTTATTCTAGCATAAATTTATTCCAATTCTAGCTTCTTCTTTGCAATTTCATTTATGATTCCAATAGCCACCATCATCATCATATCCAAAAAAAACCTATTTGTACTAAGGCAACAACTCTATTCTAGCTAAATCAAATAATTCCTACACTTGTATGTCCTTAGTGATGATTTTCTTGAAACTTGGTATGGCTAGGTGTAAATAATCTAGAGCCTTACCTTTTCTGACTTGCTCTAACTCTAAGCTCTATTTTCATTCCTAGCTCTATTTGTTAATGGATATGAATTTGAAACTAGCCTTGATTCTACTTCTTAATATTCAGATCTTTATTCTTTAATTTGTAGGTTGTTCAACTCAATTCTTGACATATGTCATAAGCTTTGATTTCGTTGAGCTACTTCATTAAAAACTTTAAACTCATTACCTCATCCTTATTTTAGTCAACTTAGCTCTTATTGAGCATATCTAGGGTTTAATTTAAATGGACACAAAGCTATTTGGAAGAATCCATTTTTTATTCTACTTCTATTAATGTGACATCCTTTAAGCTCATATAATTCGTTGTTGAATCACATTAGCTAATATGTGAGATGGCTAATAATTTTCATTGTCTTTTCTCTTGTGTTGATGTCAACTTGTAGAACCTCTCTTAAGCTTGCTTATAAATTCAATTTTGGGTTCTATGTATTTCTTCTACAAAGGACATGACATGGAGGATTAATCAAAAAATTTGTTTGTAGAACTAAATTTTGGTTCTATAAGCCATATTAAATTTTGAGTTGTATTAAAAATATGATGCACATATGAGCAAATTAAGCTCCTAATCCTTGGTGGGTCTGAGATGAGCTCTATTTTTCTTGATGTTGGTTGTAGAACCAGTTTAGCCTTTACTTTGTAAAACCAATTTTTGATTCTACAAACCAACATTGTATAGAAACTAACATGACAAAGTTTTCTTGGATTTCATCTTTTGGATTTACTTTCCCAATTCAATGAGCTCATTAATTTTTCAAAAATGATGTGGTTTGTAGAACTAATTCTTAAGTTCACTTATAGAGTTGAAATTCAGTTCTATAAACTGGTTTTATGATTTGACATGGTAGAATTATTTTCATGCTTGCTTGTAGAACCAAATTTTAGCTCTACAAGTAACACTCCTTTTCTTCAAGCCATTTTTATTTTAAACTATTTCAATCTTAGGAAATTGCTCTTCGTAAAAGCTATTATGGAAAAATCCTTAAAGCTTTCTTTCAAAAACAAAGCTTAGCTTAATGGAGTAATTAACTTTTCAGGAACTAACATGGCAAAGCCAATTTTAAGATTCTTCAAAGGGTTAAGTTTCATCTCTATAAACTAATTTTATGAATAAGTCAATGTGGTAGAACCATTTTCACACTTGCTTATAGAACCTAATTTTAACTCCACAAGTAGTGTACTTTATCTATAGCTAACATGGTATAACTACTTTGGAAGCTTTTTTGAAGGCTAATTTAGGTTCTAAGAGCCACATACTTTAATCTCTCTTGATGCCACTTCAAATTTTGACTTGGTAGAGGTAAAAGTAAGATTTCTTGTAGAGTCGATTTTATATTTGGTAATAGAACATTATTTTGGTTCTATGAATCATGTAACTCAAACTTTTATATTATGACATATGATGTCACTTTGATTTTTGAGTTGTCAAAGTAAGAAATAAGATTACTTATGATGTTAGATTTTAGTTCTACATATAAATTCTCTTTATGATAGCATATCTTGTAGAACCGTATTTGATTTTCTTTGTAAATCTAAATTTCATTCTAACTTTTACACCAAACTATCAAACCTAGCAAGGTGTAGGTGAGTACCTTGTGTTTCTTAAGAGCCTATTTACATAGTCCTTTCGTAAAATTCTTTTTAAGTTCTACAAACTGGTATCACAGAATGAGTTGACATGATAGAACTAAAAAGTGTATTTCTAGTAGAATCATTTTTCCACTCTACGAATGTTTCCATCTGAATAATGCTAACTTTGCAAAGAGAAAGCAAGTGCATAGTACTTAAGAGCTTTTGCTCTACTTTTTTTTTATATAGCCTTTTCATGGAACCAATTTTTGATTCTAGGAACTTTTTCCACATAATGATCTAATGTGGTAAAAACAAAAAGTGTGTTTCTTGTAGAACCAATTTTTGGTTCCACAAATAATGCTTATTTTTAAACTCTTTCTTTGAATTATGAAGTGGTAGAGTTTTTAGAGTTCGTAGAATTGCTTTCAATATTTTTTGTAGAACTAGTTTTTGATTTTACTAACCCACTCACAAAATAGCTTATTTTGCACACATAAAGCTAATTGTAGTCTTTCATTATAGTTTAATCTTGCAAAGCTACCTCATGCAGAATCATTTTGTAGAGCTAATTTTTGATTCTATGAGCTTCCTCTACAAGTTAACTTGGAAAATTGTACTTAATAAATCCATTTTTTTGTTAATTAGGTTCAAAATAATTTTGGAAACAATTTGGAGAGCTAATATTTGATTTTATTATGCCACTCTACCTATACAAAATGACTTTGAGGAATTAAGTTAAACTTTGATCAAGTCATTTCTCTAAAATAATAAGGCTTCCTTCTATGCTCAACTATTCATTCTAATGTTAATCTCATATTGAGATGAAATAGATCTTTAAGCTCTGTGAATCCATTTTTATTGGCCTCATTCTAACTAGCAAATAGAAATAAGCATCCACCTATGCTAAGTCAAACTCATAAAAAATCTATCTTTGATAGCTAATTTGATTATTCCATGCAATGTTAAATTTAATTCCAAATCATATCTCTTTGAACTAGCTAAAGCTTCATGAGTTTGAATAATCAATGGAGCAAAATTTTCTGAATTTTCACTAAGCATTAAAATATCCTATTCCATGAAGAAGGTTTTATCAAAATTAATTTAATCTCTTTAATATTTCTATGAAAAATTCTTCTAAAATTATCTTCCACTTAGGGCTTCTTAAATATAGCATGATAAATTTTAGCTCATACGCATTACGTGAGTGTACCAAAATTTTCTATGACTTTTATGACATCATGTAAAGTATCAAGCCTGGTAATCTAAATCCATTGCTATTCCATAAAAATAACCATTGTTACAGCAACAATTTTTCCAAATAAACACAACCTACTTCTTGAAACATTTATATACAGACATAAGTAAATTAAGTAAAAGATTAAAATTTTTTGTGGGGAAAAGCCCCTATAGCTTAGGGCTAAACAAGGATGAAAAAACCTTGATCCTATAATTCTTTGAATAGGTTAATCTAAAGCTAAGCTAATGATACTAGTGTAATTATGATTTTCCTCAAAACTTTTTGATCTGAAGCTCCATCATATTCAAGCTCAGTCATTCCTTAAGTAGGCATAGTAGTCTGCACTTCACCATTTTGAACCCACATTTCCTTAAGATTCTTCGAATTTTCATCTTCCTTAGGTTCCTCCTCCTCTTCTTCTTATTTCTTTTCTAAATTCTCAATCTCCCTTCAATTTTTTTTTCATGTTGATTCACTAAAACATCCTAATAATTAAAATTGTGAATCAAGCTCTTTTTATTAATGTTCTCCCTTAGTGAAAGATTTGATCACTCTATAAACTCAACCCATTCTTGGATATGGATTGATTTACCATTGGTAAGCATAGATAATTCATATAAAAGCCAAGTCATGAATGGGAAATTATAGAATGGTCCCCAAGTAATAGCCCTATAATATATCCTTTATACATGCTCGAGATAACACCTAGATAAATATGGGATGAAAGGCCTTACTTTCATTTTAACTTTCTTTGAATATGCAAATAATTTTCTTCTTATTTTTTACCTTGATTTCCCAACATGACTATTGTTGAAAAGATAAGTTTATGAATTTTATATCGCTTAGCCTCAATCTCCTAAATAGTCCTAAGAAAATTAGGTATGAAACACTATGTACATATTTACAAATTTGGTCAGCCATGATTAAGTTGTTCTAAGTGGATGATTATCCAAATTACTGCTTCAGATGAAGGGCATTAAACCAATAACTTAACACTTATCCCTCTAATGAAGTAAGCTTGAAAGTATTTTTGATGATTTATTATTTGATTACTAATGGCCCAATCCATCTAGCCAAGAATTTGTTAGCTTTATCTTTGCTATGATCTCTCCATAACAAAACTAAATCTCCTTTCCTAAATGCCTTCTATCTTGCTTGGTGATCAAATTGTCTTTTCATTAATGTTGCATTCTGTAAGAGCTTATCTTAGGCTTCATTAATTTCATCTTCTCTTTTTGTTAATAGATCCATCATGACACATTCCTTATCTGATTGTGGGCTATAATGATTCATACATTCTATTGCTAAAGACATGGTTGTGTTATTTATTTGAGCATTAATCCCATAAATCAAACTTAATAATGTAGTTCCTATGGATTTTTAATTATAATCCTATCAATCCAAAGGATCCCTTGTAAAATCTCATGTCATTTTCCTTTTTATTATCCATAGAATGCTTATTATAAGAAATTAGCTTCTTATTTGTGGATTCTACTAGGTTGTTTCCTTGTGGGTGATAATTCAAAGATGAATAGAACAATATTAATTTTTTTGAAGTCCATCTTACAAACTCAGTTGATTGAAATGCCATGCCATTGTCAATACCAAAAGATTCTAGCATCCCAAACTAAATTATGACATATTGCTAAAAAAATTTAATCACATCATAGGATGTGCTTCTTAATGCTGTAGCTTCTAGACACTTAGTAAAATAGTTGGTTGCTATTAAAATAAATCTATGTATTATTTTAGATAGAGTAATAGCTCTTATAAAATCTAATTTTCACCTTTAAAAAGGTTGATCTATTATTACTTGTTGTAGTGGAGCATTACCTCTTTTTAGCTTTGGCCAATGAATTTGACACTTATAGCAAGTTAAAATTTTATCTCACAAATCCTCTTTATATTGGACCAATAGAAATCATATCTCAATATATGTTGCATAGTGATCCTAGGAGACTCATAATATAAGCCATCATTGTTATAAAATTGTTTCAATATTTCTTCAATTTTTTGGTTAGATGCACATTCTAGTAAGATATCTCTAAAATCTCTTCTATATAGAATTTCCTAAGTGAAGATGTACTTCTTGGTCTTGATTATGAAAGCTCTTTCTTTACTTTTCAATAAATCCTTGGGAATTTCTTAGCTAATAAGAAACTTTACTATGTTATCATACCAATTTATAATTTCAAGAGAAACTAATACTTCTTATTTAGATTCTCTTACCATCATTCTGACTAGCCCCATATTCCTAACTATTTGGCATGTTTCTAGAGTAAGTTTAAAGTATTGAAGTTTGATTATCCAATTAGCTCTTTTATTTCTAATTTTATTTTGTGATAAAAATTATCTTATGGCTAGCTCTACAGTCATAACATGAATCAAAGTGTTATGTAAAGAATACTTAAAATGTCCCAAGGCTTTAATCATAGTAAATGCTTGTTTTTCAAGCTTAGAGTAATTTCTTTCTTCTCCTTTTAATTGATAATTAAAAAATTCAATTGGCCTTTCTTTTGTTCCATATTTCCATCTTAATACTATAACCAATGAGTTTGTTGAAGAAAAAACATATAATAAAAAATCTTCTTTCAATTTGGTTTCACTAGATACAAATCTTTTTAAATTGCTCTCTTAATTTGTCTAAAGCCTCAAGTGATCCTTTGATTTTTTGTACTTAGACATCCTTTTTCAACATTTGTTAAAGAGGCTTTGTTTTTTTAACAATGTTTACTTTTCTAAAGAAAGACCTCAATGCTTTCTTACTTGTAGGATGCTCTATAGCTTGAGTACCTTTTATCCTAGCTCGGTCAATAGATATTCATTTTTGACAAATTATCTGCCTAAGTAAGTTACCTGATTTTACTCCAAAAATGCATTTTTTGGGATTACAAGAAATACCAAATTTTTGCATCTATTGAATATTTGCTACAAGTGAAATTATGGTCTAACTCATGTTTTGAATAAACTATAATATCATCTAAATAAATGTCAACAATTTTCCATAGCTTGTTGAAAAGTAGCCCCTACATTTGATAAGCCAAAGGGAACTCTTTTGTATGCAAATGTTCCTCATTTTGTGATGAATGCTATTTTAAATTTTTCATTCTTATCTACTATTATTTGACTATAACCTAAGGATTCATGAAGAAATGAATATAGTTGACATCTTGATACTTTTATTAACATTTCATTAATTCTTGGAAGTAGATACCTATCCTTAATTGAGGATTTATTTAAGTTCTTGAAATCAACACATAGTCTTGTATCTCCATTCATTTTTTTGACTGGTACTAAATTAGCCATTCAACCTAATTATCTAATTGGATATATTATTCTAGTTCCTAATAACTTCCTAATTCCAACTTCAATTTCTAGTTCAAAAACTAGATTAAAGTTCTGTAACTTTTGTTTAAATATCTTGCAATTCTTTACAAAGGAATTTTATGAGTTATAATATTGGGATTAAAATTTCTTAAATGATCATATGAATAAGTAGAACTATCTAGGTTTTCTTTGAGAACTTGCATCATTTTCTCTTTAATATTTGATTGAATTTTTATCCCAAAATTAAGATATCTTGGAATGCCTTGACATCCTAGATATATTGTTTCATAAGCTTGATCCTTAGGACTTTGAACATCTGATCTTTTAAATAATTTTTGTCTAAATTATTCTTCCAATTATAGCACCCTTTGAGGTATTCTACTTACTTTTGGCCTTAAATAATATTTTTCATGGATATGACCTCTAAATTCTTCCATATTTTTAAGGAATTAAGTTATTTGATGATCATCTTTAAAAACTTGAAAGAAATCCTTATTATCAAGGATAATTTGTTTTGATTCTAATTCAATCACTATTTTATGGCATTCACTTATTTTTGACAAGTCAAAAGTTGAAGCTACTGCTGCAAGTTCATTAGTCTTTTGATTCTTTTCTCTTGGGACACTTTCAATCTTATATTCTCTAAAACACTTAAGAAATTTCATTGTCAATGATTTATAAGTTCATAGGAACAAGCTTTTGACATTACATTTCCCTCAAACCTGGTCACATATAAGTTTTGAATCTTCCTTAAATTCTATTTTCTAAATTCCTTTATCATGTGCCATTTTTAATCCTTTACTTAGAGCTTCATATTTGGCTATGTTATTAGTATAAGAGAATTATAACTCTATAGCTCTTGATTTAACATGATTCATTGGACTAATCAAAATGATTTAGATTCCTAACCCTTTGTAATTGGAAGCTCCATCAAAGTATAGTTGCCAAAACTATCCTGGTTGATCTTTAAAATCGATGATTTGTATCTCTTGAATTGGGCTAACCCCTAATTTAAGTTCTTTGGATTCAATACTTTTGTTGTTTCCATCTAAAGTCACATTAATGGATTAATATATATATATATATATATATATATACCTGATTTGGTAAACCCTTCTGTGACAACCACATGTGTAATTAATTGTTGCTATATATGACTCCAACTTCTACTTAGTAATAAACTATAGGAATCAAGAATATCAGCTACTTGAATGATAATCCTACTTTTTATCTTGGGATTTGAAGCTAATTGGAATAATATGTTTGGTAATTGACCTATTATTTTAACTCTTATCAACTTGGATAATTTTCATATTTGATTATTCTAGTTTTAATCCTAATTGATTACATATTGATAAGGGCATTAGCGTAGAAGTGGCTCCTAAATCAACTAAATAGTTGTACAAATATCTTCCTTTTAATTTAAGAGTTAATAAGAAAGGAGGATTGTTTCTATCAACTACAACTAGGATTTTATTATTAAGTTTATCAATATTATAAATGTAGTTTGTAGTAATATTACCAACTTTCTTTTTGCTTTTAATTTTTTCCAAAATTCTCTTCAAGCATCCTTTATTTTTAATTAATTGATATAGACTAATATTGGTTCTAATGATTTTTTGATATTTTATTATATTGTACCTTTCTTCAGCATAAAATCTTGGGTTTTTAAATATTCTTAGAAAAGGATCTTGATGATTATCTTCATTTGCTTGGATTTTCTCCTTTGATTTTTGTTTTTCTTCAAAGATTTTTCTTTTTCCTAGTTAGATTTAGTATTAAATTTGATGGCCTAGATGTCATCATTTTTCCTTTCATATTTCTAGGTGCATACTTAGCCTCTTTGTTATTATTACAATCATCTTTAGATGAGTATCCTAATTCTAAACCCTCAGAAGACTCGCTATTAGATGACTTTTATAAATAATGTATACATAGGTACATAGGTTCTATGAACTCCTCTCTAAATTCTATTAGATTCAAATTTGCCAAGGCCTCCTCTTCTTCTATATCTTCAAGCTTAGCATGAATTTATGATTTTCTAGCTTGTCTAAATTTCATATCTTCTTTAATTTTTATTTTTAACATAGGCTTTTCTAACTTGATAATTTTTTTGACATTTCTTTTCATAGCCTATCTTTATCAAGCTCTTAACCTTGTAACTCTATGGATCCACTAATTGAGGGTAATGTCTTGGATTGAGTTACATTTTGGAAAGGAAATATTCATTTTGAGGCTTTTTCATAGAAAAATGTATGTTATATGGAATTAAATTCAATTTTCTTTCTAATTCTAGAGGTTCACTGTAAATGTTGGCTAAAGTATTAACATTTGGAGTTCTTGGTAACTACATTGAGATTCTAGAGTTTATAGCATTTAAGTAAGTATCTCTCAAGACTTCATTACTTGGTTGAAACTAATTTTGAAACAAGTCACACAATTGCTAAAATTTGATATTTAATTCTCTTACTGATTCTTTATTTTTCTATTTTATTTGATATAGCTAATGTTGTTCAATTTGATTGCAAATTGGGCTATGAATAAGACTTTCATATCGATCCTAGCTAGTGATAATATTATTGGTTAAGTTTGAATACCAAATTTGAAAATGTTTCCTATGAATAGTCTACAAGCTTGATCTTGGTGTTGAATATTAGCATGAATAAGAGCTAGCTCAAATAGGTGTAAATATTCCTATGCTAAATAAGCCTTTTTTGGGATGTATGGTTTTGGTAGATATTTGTAAGCTACCTTAGGAATATTATGATAAGTATTGAACATCAAAGGTTTGGGTAGTTGAAATGGATTAACAGGAGGTGGGTTGGCTATTATTTGTAAATTATAATTTCTATTGGATGGTCTTGTGTTTAACTTGGCTTTTATCTTGAAAGAAAAATCTCTAATTAAAGGTGATCTCTTAGTTTTTTGTGTTTGAATTCCACTACTTTATAATTATGGTCTTAGATTCCTTCTTCAATATAGTTTTAGCATTAAGTTTAAATGTGTTGGACTTTTGAAATATTCTTTTTTATTCAAGGATTTACTCATGAGATAGAGTAGCTAATATAACATAGGACCTAATTTAATTTAATATATCCTAATAAGATTTAATATGTTTTTACAAAAAGACCTCATTCTAGCACCAATTTAAACTATTACAATAGGGGAATGACCCTGCCATAGGAAATAGCTTATTAATGATTAATCATTTCAAGTGGTTGCTGGTCTCTAGTACCACCAAGGCATAAATATCTCCAAATATTTTTTACTAGTACAATTGAGCTAAATATGGCTAAGTATATTTGACTAGAAAGTTTTCCTTAAAATGTATTGTTTTATATGTAGTTAATGACTATCCCTTATAGTTATTTCTCAGCATAATTAAAGAAAATCAAATAGCTTCTCTACAAGCATAGCCTTAAATCTTCCATGACTAATATAATGGGTGATTGATTTTATAAAAGCTGTTAATATTTAATTTAAGCTATTTGTTAGCTAACTTCCTGAAGCTTGATCACAAAATTTTTGCTAGACAGAGTAGGAGAGTGTGGTAGAGAGATTATTAGAAAAAAAAAGCTTAAAATTTAACAAAGATGACATTTCTCCTATGTTAAACTAATTTAGAATGGACACTTATAAAAGCTATCTTATTCAACTAGAATAACATAAACAAGTTAAACCTCGGCTCATAGAGAAAATAACCTATTCCAAAGGCATCATTTTATTCAAACATAGCTATGTAATAACTAGGCTAGACATGTAAGGGAAAGCTATTTAATATAATTACTAACTAAAAAATAAAAACTATAGAAGATAGACAAAATCTATTTTAAAAAAATTAGAAGAAAGTCTTTTTACAAGCTTTTCTTTTTTCAAATTCCTCACCTAAGGTCCCCTTTAAGCCTCCTTAAAGCCTTCTTAAACTTCTACTCTAGGCTTTATATATTAGCCATTGGCAATTACAATTGTTACAAGAGTTAAGACTACATTTGCCTTATATTTTCCTCATATAGTTGTAGCCCATTCAACAACTATTTAGTCTCTTGATAAATTTTCCTCATTCTCTAAATTTAGACCCCTTCGATGAATAGTTGTTGAGATAATCTTCCATGATTAAGAGGAGCTTTAATATCCTAATTCATCATATCTGGTTTAGTATCATTAAGGCTCTTTAAGACCTCTTTAGTGCTTGTTTCTCTCAAGCTTGATTTATTTAAGGAATTAGTTATTTCTGTTAAAGTAGCTCCCACATTAGCATAAACTTGTTTCAATTCTAGCTTCTGCTTAGTAGTTTCATTCATGATTGCAAGAATTGCCATCATCAGAATACCCAAAAAAACTTGTTTGTACTAAGGTAATAGTTCTTTTTTAGCTAAATCATATAATTCATGCGCTTTTTTATTCTTAGTGATTATTTTCTTGAAACCTAATAGGGCTAGGTGTAAATAATCTGGAGTCTTATCTTTCATGACTTGTTCTAACTCTGAGATCTATTTTCATTCTTGATTTTTTTTGTTAATGGATGCGCATTTGAAACATACCTTGATTTTTCTTATTAATATTCAAAGCTTTGTTCATTAATTTGTAGGTTGTTCAACTTAGTTCTTGGCATACATTACAAGCTTTGATTTCACTAAGATACCCCATTAAAAAAATTTAAAGTCATTATCTCATCCTTATTTAAGTTAACTTAGCTCTTATTTGACATATCTAGGGCTTAATTTAAATGGATACTTAGCTTTTTAGAAGAATTCATTTTGATTCTTCTTTTATTGACATGACATCCTTTAAGCTTGTAGAATTCATTCATAGAATCAGTTTAGCTAATATGTGGGATGACTTATAATTTTCTTTTTATATCCCTTTGTGCTAACATTAGCTTGTAGAACCTCTCTTAAGCTTATTTATAAAGTTGATTTTGGGTTCTATGTATTTCTTCTACAAAAGAGCTAACATGGAGTATTGATTAAGGAATTTGTTTGTAGAATTAGATTTTGGTTCTATAAGCCATATTGTATGCTGAGATGTGTTAAAAATATAATGTGCATATGAGCAAATTAAGTTTGTAATCCTTGGTGGATCCAAGATGAGCTTTCTTTTTTTGGCATGGCTTGTAGAACTAGTTTAGGCTTTACTTTGTAGAACCAATTTTTGGTTCTACAAATCGACATTATATAGAAGTTGACATGGTAAAGTTTTCTCAAGGTCCATCTTTTGGATTTACTTTGCTGATTTGATAAGCTCATTAATTTCTCAAAGCTAATGTGATTTGTAGAAATGATTCTTAAATCCATTTGTAGAGTTAAAGCTCAATTCTATAAATTGGTTTTGTGAGCTAATATGATAGAATTATTTTCATGATCACTTGTAGAAGCAAATTTTACTTGTATGAGTGACACTCCTTTTTTTGAGCCATTTGTTATTTTGAACAATTTCTATCCTAGGAACTTGCTCTTCATAAAAGCTATCATGGAAAAAACCTTAAAGCTTCCTTTCAAAAAAAAACATAGCTTAATGGAGTAATTAACTTTTCAGGAATTGACATGGTAGAGCCAATTTTAAGCTTCTTCGTAGGATTGAGTTTCAGCTTTATAAACTGATTCTATGAATAAGCAAGCATGGTAGAATCATTTTCATGCTTGCTTATAGAACCCAATTTTAACTCCACAAGTGATGTCCTTTCTCTATAGTTGACATGGTAGAATTATTTTGGATGCTTTTTGTGAAGCCTAATTTAGGTTCTAAGAGCCACATACTTTAATCTTTCTTGGCATTGCTTTGAATGCTAACTTGGTAGAGGTAAAAGTGAGATTTCTTGTAGAGTCAATTTTATGTTTGCTCATAGAACCTAATTTTGGTTCTATGAATCACATAACTCAAACTTCCATATTACAACATATGACTTCACTTTAATTACTAACTAGTGAAAGTAAGAAATGAGATTACTTATGAGGTTTGATTATAGTTCTACATGAAAACTTGCTTTATGATAGCAAATCTTATAGAACCATAGTTGATTTTCTTTATAGAGCTAAATTTCATTCTATGTTTTACACAAAACTATTTGACTTGACAAGGTGTAGGTGAGTATCTTGTATTTCTTAAGAGCTTGTTTATATAGTCCTTCCATAAAATCCTTTTTAAGTTCTACAAACTTGTACCACATGATGAGTTAATGTGGCAAAGCCAAAAAGTGTATTTCTAGTAGAATCATTTTTTCACTCTATGAATCTTCCCATATGAATAAAGCTAGCTTAGCAAAGAGGAAGCCAGTGTATAGTGTCCCTTAAGAGATTTTTCTATACCTTTTTATTTATAGAGACTTTTCATGGATCCTCTTATTGGTTCTATGAACCTTTGCCACATAACAATCTAATGTGGTGGAATGAAAAAGTGAGTTTCTTATAGAACCATTTTTCAATTCTATAAATTATGCTTATTATTGAGCTCTTTCTTTAAATTATAAAGTGACAAAGTTTTTAGAGCTCATAGAATTGCTTTCAATCTTTTTTATAGAACCAGTTATTGATCTAAACTACTTCACAAAATAGCTTGCATGTCACATAGAATGCTGATTTTAGTCTTTGCTTATGCTTTAATCTTGTGAAGCTAACTCAAGTAGAACCATTTTCTATAGCCAATTTTTGGTTATATGAGCTTTCTCTAAAAACTGACCTAACAAATTGTACTTAATGAACCTTCTTCTTTTTTTTTTTATCAATTAGGTTCAGAATAGTTTAGGAAATCCTTTATAGATCTAATCTTTGATTCTATTATGCCACTCTACATATTTAAAATTACTTTGAAGAGTTAAGTTAAATTTGGATCAAGCCATTTTTCCTAAAATGATAAGGTTTCCTTCTATCATGAACCATTCATTCTAATGCTAATCTTGTATTAAGATGATATTAGTCTTTAAACTCTATGAATCCATTTTCATTGGCCTCATCTTAACTAGAAAATAGAAAGATTATCTACCTAAGCCAAGTAAAACTCATAAAGGTCTTATCTTTGATAGCTAATTTGATTGTTCCATGTAATGTTGGATGTAATTCAAAATCCTATCTCTTCAAATTGGTTGAAGCTTCATGAGTTTAAATAATCAATAGACTAGAATTTTTTGAATTTCTACAAGCCTTAAAATATCCCATTTTACAAAGAAGATTTGATTGAAATGAATTTAATCTCTTAAATATTTCTACAAAAACTTCTTTTGAAATTATCTTTCATGTATGGCTTCTTAAACATATAATGATAAATTTTAGCTCATATGCATTATGTGTGTGTACCAAAATTTTTTATGACTTTTATGATATCACACAAAGAATCAAGCCTGGTAATCTAAATCCATTACTGTTCCATGAAAGAGGCTATTATTGCAACAACATTTTCCATGGCTCATAGGAAGAAAGATGTCTCAAGACAACGATAGCACATATCCAAGGGCACATAAGGGGTAGTAGAAAGTAGAGCAAGTTACTAAAAGCCCCAATGCTAATATGCTAATGCAAGTAATAGGTTTGAAAATAATAAGTCTATTTCTATTATTTCAAAAAGAAATCTCTACTTTCATGAATATTATCAAAATGAATTACTTTCTTACTTTGAAATCCTTGGTTGAGTAACTATTATTTCCATGTATATATGCATTTTGAAAGTCCTTGTATAGGAATTTTTTAGCAACATTATAATACAAATGCATTTGTTGGGACCTTTATGACTATGGTGGGATGGACTATTATTCAAGTGTCTCTACAAGTTGTTAATGATCTACTAGGGATTTCAAGTGCTAACATTCATAGGATTGTAATACATTCCATTAATGGTGCCCTATTTAGTAGTTTTATCCCTCTACATGATGACTAGGTGTATCGACACCAAATGTACCAAGATACCTTCACTCTCTATCTTATTGTGATGTATAACATCATAGTTATGGAAGGTAACTAAAACTAGCTACTACCTCCTCAAGCATTTATTTTATACTTCTTGATGATATGATAGCTAGTTTAATTTGGTCACATTATTTGTAGAGATATGTTGGTGATGTACTCTTCTACATGCATCTACATACACTCTCTTGTTATTAGTGTCATTATTTGGTAGGTAGGTGTTCCTATTCTCAATATTTCCATCTTGAAAGAGAAGAGGAGATTGTTAAGTACATTGAGAAAAGGAGTAGTTCTTACATCTATGCAATAGCTTCTTCATCTTTACAAGCTTCTAGTAGATCGACATTGGCAAGACCTTCTTCATAGGCACTAGTTAGATAGTCCACCTAGGTACCAGCATAACTTTGATGCTTTAAATTTATTTGTTCTCAAGTTATCTCTTCCATGAAGAAGGTGTTTTGCTCCATTGCCAAGAACATTGGGAAGCTTGGTAGAAATCTTACACACCTCCACAAGGGATTAGATCTAGCAAGCATTCCTCCACTTCTTGTAGATGCTCCATAGTTTGAGGAGGTTGGGACTCATTGGATAGAGAGTGAGGATGAGATAGATCCTATTCAACATGCCATGTTAGCTAGTCAATTTAGATCCTATGACTTTAGTAATAAATTTGTTTCAAAGGAACTAGTAGGAGCTCTTGCACATCTACAAGGGAAGCCTATCTCTTACTCATAGCAACCATGTCTAGGGGTACTTGTATAGGGGAGTCTTTTAGAAGACTGTAAAAAAAGTTTAATATTGATGAGCCTCCACAAAATTTTCAGTAGTAGGTCATGGATAGCATTTTTGGTGTGGAAGCCCAATGGAAACATACAATTCCCAAGAGTTATCAGCTTACAACCACTCCATCATTCTTCCAACAAGTTCCATCTCATGATAGACCTCTTTCTTCCCTCACTTTTGGATAAAGCTTCTACCTAGTTATGTTCTCATTATAGTGCCATCAAATGATGATGATGGTGCCATCTAGTAGATCTCACACTTTAGCATTAGTAGTGATGAGGATAAGGAGGAGACCCTTTGGCCTACTTATATGGCCTCTAATTTTGATGAGGACATAGAGGTCAATGGTTAGCAAGTAGATGGTTATCTCCTTTTGGGTGATGTCCAAAAAGGAAAATATTTTTTGATGTGATCCTTAAGATATTGGGATATTTTGATGATAAACTTTAGTTTGGACATGATTGTTGTTACATGGTTATGACATGGCTATATATACTTCTGATGTAACATGGTTGTCATTATATATGTTAATTATTATTTCTTTTGATGAGGTTAAGCTATTATCATATGAGAATATTTAGATAAGGCTATGCAATGAGGACATATTTTCTATTTTCAAGGTTGTTTTTAGAACATCTATTAAGCACATTATTATTTATTTGAGGAGCTATTTAGTTAGTGTTATTCTTATGTTGTGCTTCCTAATGTTTTATAGAAAATCAATGCTAAGATGTTTGTGTGATTGCTATCTCCAAACTCATCCTCCTTTCCTCTAATTCTTGCAATAGACATTTGTATGTATGTATGTATGTATGTATGTATGTATATAGATTGATACTTTAATGATAATCCATTATTCATATTTTGGACAACACCAAAAATAAAGAGATTATTAACCTTTTTGGTGTTTCAAAACCTTAAAAATGGAGAATTCGCCTATGTTTCTTTAAGATTTTCATAGGTCCAAGAAAGATGAATTTTCCACATCAAGAAGACTAATAAATGGAAAGGACATAATAATTCATCATGCTAAATTTTAGGAGAAATTGCAAGGAAGTGAGAATGACCATGATACTAGGAGACATCTCAATCCAAGAGGAAACATCTGACAACTTGTTAAGAAGTCTCAAGGTAAAATGAGTCATCTCCACTAAGATCCTAGATCTCAAGAAATATGTCTCACAAAAATAGAAGATATTTCATACTTTCATGGGATATCCCAAACTAAGACAAGATATCTCACAATTATAGGAGATTTCTTAGCCTTGTCCAAGATGTCTTAAGTCCAGATGAAACATCTATCCTATAAGGTGTTTAACACAATGAGACATTCCAGGCCACATGCAAAACATCTCAAGTATCCATTTGTAGCCATTGTAAGAATTCAAATGAAAATTTGAAGGATATTAAACCTATAAAAAGATGTCAAACTTAAGAATAGAAGCAAAAAGTTTGAGTAAGCATTTCATACCTCCTTATGAAGTTTGGATCCTCATCTCTTCTATCATTTGATGTGTTGAGCAAGAACTATACATATCTTTGAGAAGTCAAGGTCTTCATTTATTCTATCTTTTGTTGTAATTGGTGTTAAGCTTAATGTAAGAAATCTGAAGAGTTAGTTCAATTATTCTTATCTCTCATTGTATTCTTATCCTAAGGGGTTGGGTATGTTTCTTAAGGAAAAGCATCCTTTGCAAATCTTGAAAGCTTGTGGAGACCTAAGGGTTTGATTGCAATGAGGGGTTAAATGAGTTTCTTAAGAGAAATCATCGTCAAAGCTTGATAGCTTGTTGAGACTTGAGAATATATTATAATTAAAGCCTTCTACTAGTTGTGATGTCCTTGAAATCATGTTTTAAGCAACAAAGTTTAGAGGTGTGCAAGGATTTTACCATTCAAGTATGGATGTACCTAAGTTGTAGAACAATGTGAAACTACTATGTGACAAGGTGGACATTGTGGGATTAAAGTTATTAATCCCCCTCTAACTTCCCAATCTTCAAGAGGTTCCATAAGCCATATAATAGAACCTAGGTTAGCAATTAGATCAACAAATTATTTTTTAATTTTTTGCTAATTCTCAGTGCTAGGCTATGTGGTGCTTTTGAAGAACATTGATTTCTTTGGGATTTTGAGATAGTGATTTTAATCATGATGGCATGTACGTGAAAAAGGGAATAAAACCCATTTTTGAAATTTTCATGGAGTTAGATTTCCCTATGGGATTGATATCTATTTCTCTAGAATATTTTTATTTTAGGAAAATTAATTAATCCTTGGAATCCAATTTTGCATTTGGATTGTCAGGGATTTAATTATATAAATTGAAAATTCTATATGTTTTCCCAATTTAAAGAAGTTGGAAACCATGTATATATATTTTTGGTGAATGTCTACAATAGCTAATATTATTATGTAGATAACAAGTTGTGTGGGAAGCAAGAATGGACGTCCAAAATATTTTGTCCATAAGGCACAACTAAATCCTTGGATACAATGATTATTTTGATTAAGAAGGCACTAAATAAAGTTTTTTAATGTAAGAATAAATCAATAAAAGAAAACAAGTTTCAGATGTTAGGAAATAACAATGTCAACAATGATAAGTTTAATTAAATATGAAATCATAATTATATGATAGTACTAAGATTTCATCAACTAGATGATTTTGGAAAGATCTAAATTAGATCTAAAGATAACTTCAGATGATTTATTGGTAGCTCACATGTAAGTTGTATGAGATCTAAAGATTATTCTAGTAAAGCTAGCAAAGAAGTGGGGAAACCATGAGATGTTTTAAGATAGGCTTGGAGATAGCTTACTTATTAAGAAAGCAATCACATGTATTTATTTTAATGAAAATTAATACAATTATATTGCCATGTAGTTTTTTTTATTAATAGTTTATGCTTTGTTACATTAGAGTGAAGAAGATCTCATTCATAAATATGGTGTTATTGAAATGAATGAAATTATTGAATATGCGCCTTTATTATAAATCTATAAATATTTTTTACATGTTGTTCTTTCTCTCATTAGTGAAGTTAAGATAGCAATTGATTGGAAACTTCAAGATAATCAAATATGGGCTAATGGGTCTCATTTCTTAAACTTCTTAGTTTTTTAATTTGTGCATAAAATTCTTCCATCACAACATCATTTTCTTTATTTAAACTAGAAATGGGTCACTAATGGAAGTACTAAGAAGTACAGAATTATTTTATAAAAACTTGTGGAGATCTAGCTAGTAGTAAAAAATGAAAATGTTTATTTGGTCTATCCTCAATAATGATCTTCTTATGGAGTTAGGACTTCAATGTCTTTGAATTTCAATTCCCCAATGTACATTTTTTTTTAAATTAGAAGCTCTATGGTAATTATTTTGGGATTGTGACATAGTTAAGCCTTTGACTTTTCTTTCAAGATAATCTAGTGTCGTTCTTCTTTCTTTGATATATTTCTATAACCATCAATAACCCATATTTGGCTTTTAGCATTTCTAAATTTTCATTTTTTATATGAAAGCATAGAAACACCCATGTTTTAAAAGGTTAACTAGTTTTTCTTTTCACATAGGTTATTTTATCTTCACTGTATTATCCTCTCCTTCACATTCATGCAAAGGATAAAAATGGTACCATACAAAATAAACTACTTAGGCTAGTAAAAAAGATTCCCAATTGATAATTCTAGGATGGGTAAGGTGTCTTTGCTTAGCAAAATATTTGGAAAGTTATTCTTTTCTTTTAATATTATTTTGTCTCAGGTATCTTGTAAAAATTTTGATTATATTAGTTTCATGTTATTAGTATGGTTGTCTCTCCTTTTTATGTATGATGCTTTAAGTAATTCCCAAGGTAGAAATTTTTTCTTGAATTATCTCCACCTTCATTATTACTAGTGTAAACTTGGATATACTTTTGTTGCTCATTCCTTTGAATATTTTGGAAATATTTATTTCTAATCCTTATATATATAGTCTATGTAGCCTTTGTTAAATATTAATTTAAGATTTTTATGGTATAACAAACCCATCCTCCTCTCACATTCCACCCCAACCCACCCCCAAAAAATGTTCATAGCTAACAAAATTAGTATGATTAAGAATGAAATTGTTGCATTAAAACAAGTAGGATTCATAAAAGGCATATATATCTTGGAAGTATATAGAAAACATCCTTTTATAGCTTTGAAGCTTGATATTAGTAAGGCTTATGATAAAATATCTTGGAAGTATATAGATGCATTCTTGACTAAATTTGGTTTTCTATAGCACTAGTTTAAAAAACGTTTCCCAATGTTCCAAAGGCATACAATTTTCCCTTCTCATAAATGATTAGTAAGTGCATGATTTCTCTACTACAAATGACCTAAGACAACATGATTTAATTTCTTTCTTGTTATTTGTCCATTCTATCTAGATGCTCTATAGTGTTAACATTAAAGAAGATGTAAGTTAAAATGTATCACTCTAGAATTTGGATGTAATAACATCATTCATTCATAATTTGTAAATGATACTTTCCTATTTTTACAAGATTCACATGAATCTTTGAATATTGGGATTAAGATACTAGATGATTTTGTTAAGCGTTCAAGTCTCCAAATAAATTTTCCTAAGAACATGGTGTTTAGTTTTGGTATAGATGATCAAGTATCATTTTCTTTTGTAAAGAAGGTTCAATGATAAATTAGTTAGTTTCCTACTAAATACCTTAACATTTCTGTATTTTTTGACAGAATTAAGTTAAATATTTGATAGGACTAATGGATAAAATTTTTTAAAAAGGCTAGTAAGCTTGAAGAAGAAACTTCTATCTTACGTAGGTAGATTCTAATTAATTAAATTAGTACTCCAAGGTATTCCTCTCTACCTTTCCTCTTATGACAAAGCACTAGAATCTCTTCCAACTAATATTGAAAGGCATGGAAGATCTTTCCTTTTGTCTTTAGTAGGAATAGTCTTTTCATTTGATGGAATGATAATTTATTTGTAAAGATATTTGCAATGGTGGCTAGAGGGTTCAAGTCCTTAAGCACATGAATTTAACACTTCTTGATAAATGTTTACCTATATATCACTAATAAACCATAGGTAAGTGTTATGAAGGAAAAATATGTACATAAAACCTTTTTTTTTTTTCATAACAAACCAAGAATTAGTTATGCTTCAACCACATGGAGAAGCTTAGAATATACTCAAAATTAATTCTCAAATTTTATTCAATTCAATAATAATCAATTTAGATGAAATAGTCATGAATACGATAAAGTGAATAATCCTAAAATATTTTGAATAATAATAAAAAGGATTTAATGAAGAATAATTGGTGGCATGCAACAATAGTATCCAAGCATCAAACTTTTATAAGTAAGTACCAATATAAAAAACTTCATGATAAAAATATCCTTTTTAACAAAGGTATTATTGATGATGATGTTTATGAAAGATGTTGAGAAGATAAGTAAAAAATTCATTATACCCTATTTACATGCCCTATTAATGCTGAATTTTTAGGCCATTTTAATCAAGTCTTGAGGATTAACATCCATGGGTCAGGTTTGCTCACCATCCTTACATAGTGAGGGCATGTCGGTGCTAGAAATCTTGATTGAAAGAATGGGAAACCATAATATCCTAGTGCTGGAATAGTTTTAACCTTGAGTTCTAAGGGCCTCTAGAAAATGGAACTCAAGGTGCCCTAGATGGACTTATAAAGTGCAAAAACAAAAGTGCTTTTGAAATTGGAAATGTAAATGGCAACATAGGCTAAAATGGCCTACTGGAAATGTAAACAAAAAATGGCCTATTGAGAATAACAATGGAAAATGAAAGTATAGTTACAAAAATTATCTTGGAAATAGAATCAAAATCCAAAATTTACATAATGTAAACCAAAAAATTTATAAAAGAATATAAAAGAGGTTGAGTTCACAGTTTACAGTATTATGTCAAGGGCACATCAAGTTGCTTGTGGAAGCTTGAAGTCCATCAAAGAAGGCTACCTCCACGATCTGATTTCTTCCTAGCTTTAGTCTACTACAACTTTCGTTCAATTTCCACTAAATCAGCTACATGGGAATGGAATTAGCATTGTACATTTGGGCCAATGAAAACTACGTGTGAGTCTCTATGCCCAGCATAGTCCTAATTTCTACCACCAAACAACACTATAAGGTAAAGATGTAATGGTTGCAATGGGTTTTGATGGCTACCAGTGGAGATGGAAATGAGATAGGATTTATACTTTCAATGGCAATGACAACTACATGGGGGTGTTTACACCAAGTGTAGTGCCAATTTCTGCTACTAGAAATGTAGGTGGACTGCAAATGAGTTTAATGGATGATGGATGTGGTTATTGGAAAATGGGGGAAGTGGTGTTTTTTGCAAAATGATTTTGAAATGCCAAGTGATAAAGTGATTAGGGCACCAAAATCTTGAGTAGGTGTGATTGTCAAAGAATGCTAGAAGTTGGAACCAATGCATGTGCTTCCAAAAAATGGAAAAATTTGAACCCTTGAAATAGTGTTAACATTAGGCTTTCATAGCTTAGGGTTGTCATTTTTAGGCCTATCGTTGATTGTCATTGATTGTTGACAAATTGGTGTTAATTGTGGGTTGTAATGGCTACCATTGACATAGCCAACTACTACTAGTGTAGTCAACCAACTACTGCTCAGTGTGGCCAACCAACTACTACTAGCATAGTCAACCAACTACTACCAGTATAGTCAACCAACTACTACTTAACATAGTCAACCAACTACTACTAACATAGACAACCAAGTATTGCCAATGTAGTCAACTAACTACTACTAGCATAGTCAACCAACTATTTACTCAGTGTAGTCAACCAACTACTACAAGCATAGTCAACCAACTACTGTCAACATATTAAACCAACTACTATTAGCGTAGTGAGCCAACTACTGCCAGTGTAGTTAATTAACTACTACTTAGCATAGTTGGTATTTTTGGTAAGTCTAGAATGGGCTGCACCCACAAAACCCATCCATTTACTATAAATAGTAAACAAGCTTTTGTGACTTCACTGAAGGCTTTGAAAATGGGGGAATGGAATAGTATTGGAAAATGAAAAGACAAACAAAAACTATACAAATGGTGGAAACCATTGGAAAGTCCTATGCCTAGTGAAGACTATTGTTTAGCCATTGTTATCTTAGGATGTATGTGTTGGCTATTGTTGGAGAAATGGCTGTCCCAACAATTCCAACGTTGCACTTCTGCTTGTTTACGACTACATTAGCTACTATACCTATTGTGCCTACTAAAAATGGATCTAGGATTATACCCCTACAAAAATTCATGAAAATGCCATTTTTAGCCATTTCAAAGGTGTTTTTGGCCTTCCCAAGCCCAAATATGAACATTGGGTACCTATTGTAGTTGGAAAATGAGGCAATAACAACTTTTAAAGTGCTTTTCTGTCCCAAAAAGTTGAAGTATGTAAGATTGTAGCTTATGTACTACACATCTTACATCTACAATGAAACTTTGCCTCAAACTAAAAACTAGGATTTACAACATCAATTTTGATGGTGTTTCATTGGCCCCTCTTTGTTGATGTCTAGAGGATTAACAAGAGAGACATCAACAAAGAGTACAAAACACCATTATAGGACCATCACCAATGTCTTTTCTCTATGCTTGATTCAGTAGTGTTGAACCATGCTCAAGAGTGCTCATGATGATGGAGTGAGGCTATGATGGTGAAATAGTAATGAGGTCATGAAGAAATGATCATGAGGGCTAACAAATATTGGTTAAATAGTTCAAGCTATGCACTTCATGTTTAGAAGTGTGGCTCGCTTGGTAGATATGTTTGAAGAACGAGCACTTCACTCCAAGGAAATGTGCTCTTTACCAAGGCTAATTTTGATGTGGCTTCCCCATTGAGTAAGATGTGCTATACTCAATGGACTTGGGATTTTTCCATCGAACAAGGTGTGTTACACTTGATGGACTTACCATTTTCCCACTGAATGAGATGTGAGACATTTAAGTGGACTTGGGGTTTTCCTACCGAATGAGGTGTGTTATGCCCAATGGACTTAGAATTTTTCCACTGAATGAGATGTGTTACATTCAAGTGCACTTGGACGTGGAGCACAGCAAAGAGATGTCATATGGCCATGATGCATGAGTGTCAACGTAGGTCATCATTTTTGCTCAAGGTATGGAAGGTTATACTTAGGCCACATGGTTGGGCTCAAAGAAAACGGTGTGGAACAAGCACTCTTGGTATGGTAGGACAAACTCATTGAATCTTGCACATCTAAGGTATGTGGTGACTTGCTACCATGATGACTTGCACTCTTGTGATGGCTTTATGCTTCATTCTAAAAACATAGCTCCAAGAGAACCAAAAAAATAGAGAGAGAAATTATGTTGTTACAATGGGATATATTGGGCCATGTCAGATGGTTTAGCAAATCTGGCCACCTGAAGTTACATGTTGATAGTTGATGACCTTGATAGGATACATTGCCAACTTAAGACCTCAGCAGGTCGTGGTGCTAGTTTTAGGTCTTAGTAGACCATAGAGATCAAGTTCACTTATTGATGGTTGTCAATATCATGGCTTCTATAGGCTACATGTAGTATGGTTTGAGATAGCATTCCCTTCCATGTCTACTATCTAATAGGCCTTTGTGATCAAGAAAGGTTCTTCCTAGTTGGCTGAGAATTTGTTCCCATGATCATAAATGGCCTTAAGGACTAGGTCACCCTCCTTGATATTATGCTTTCCCAAGCTATGATGGTGTTGCTATTTTTGCCTCTCTTGGTAACACTTGATGTGAGCAAGCATTTAAACTTGCTACTTCTCCACTAAGTCTAGGTCTAGGGTTTATAACTCCTTGCACTACTCATTATTTATGAATCCATATAAGGCCACTTAAAGTGATGGTACCTATAATTCAAGAGGTAGAACAGCTTCATAAGCATACATAAGGCTATAAGGGGTCACACTATTATGGTACAATATGTTGTTCTATAGGCCCATAGTATTCAATTATGGTGATGATGAAGCTATGTCCTATGAAGAACTTAGGCATTATAGGTCCAATGATATCCAACCCCCACTGTTGGAATGGCCAAGTAATTTTAATAGTGTGTAACTCAGTTGGTGGTACATGTATGAGGTTGCTATGTTGTTGGCATGTATCATAAGTTTTGACCTTCTATAGGTAGTTTTTTTCATATAAGGCTAGTAATAACCTAACCATCTAATCTTAGTAGCCATGGCTCTAGGTCCTATATGGCCACAACAAACACCTTTATGAACCTACTCTAGGACTATTCCAGCTTCGACTCTACCCAAGCACTTTAACAATATGCCATCATAGGATCATAGACATAATGTGTTATCACCTATAATGATTTATTATTTTGATCATTTATGTACAGCATCATGTTAAGCAGTAGTCAAGTCTTGTGAAGATTCACCATGCATTAGGTAAAACTTGATATCATCGTACCACTTCTTCATAGGAGCAATATGAACTATGACCATAAAGGTATCTAATGTGCTCTGTGTGATGAGTGTAGCATAGTCCATAGTCAAGGTGGGAAACTTACTAAACACATTTGGCATAACATTGAGGGCTAACATTGCAATGGTGTCAACTATGGTATTCTCATTTTGGGGTATATGTTGGATATCAATATCTATAAAATACTGTAATAGTTACTTTCGTAAGTCATAATAAGGTTGTAAATGTTTGTCTTTTCATGTGTAAACCTTGGTTACCTAGTTGAACACAAGTTGTGAATTTGCCTTAATTATCAAATGCTTAATTCCTAGGTCATGTACTACCATCATTTTTCTAACTAGACCTTCATACTCTACTATGTTATTGGTGCGTGGAAACTCAAAGTGATAGGTGAAGGATCAGATTTCACTAGATGGGAATGTCATGATGGTAGTAGCACTAGCCCCATGGGTAGTTGAAGCTTCATCAAAGTGCATGATTACCTCATAGCCCTTGGACACTTGGCTAATGATGTTAACATGTTCATTTGGGAACTTAGGGTCTATGGTTGCTTGGTCATCAACAAGAGAAACTGTAAGTTGTATGGTTATAGCTTGACCTTTCATTAAAGATTGAGAAATGTAATGAAGGTTAAACTCCACTATTATGGATTTCTATTGGGCTATATGGCTACTCTTATAAATATTAGCTTTTATGATCCTAAGTAGGTTGCCTTTGCAAATGATGTTGACTTGGATTCTAAAGAGCTAGTGTCTTCTTTTCTTCAATGAGAAGAATAGTGATAGATAGTACTTCTCTACCTTAGAATTTCTAGTCTCATGGGAAACTAATTCACAGCTAAGATAGTATACTGGCATCTCTACTCCATCATCACATTTTTGACAAAGCAAAAGAGCCAATGGACATGTTAGAGATGGCAAGGTAGATATAAAATGGTTTACCCTCTTGTGGAGGATATACTATTGGTGGTTGTAAGAACTCATGCTTAAGGTTTTCAAAGACTTCTTGGCTTTAAGCCATTCACTCGTAGCAAATTCCTTTCTTAAGAAAGTGTTACATGGATTGTAACTTATCTGTAAGCCTAGTGATGAGCCTACAAATAAATTGTAATCTATCTTATAGTCCCCAAAACTCCTTAAGATTAGTTGGCACTGCCAAGTTGGAGCTAGCCTTAACTTTATTAGGATTGACACAT
This sequence comes from Gnetum montanum, assembly GCA_015680685.1. Classification (NCBI taxonomy): domain Eukaryota; kingdom Viridiplantae; phylum Streptophyta; class Gnetopsida; order Gnetales; family Gnetaceae; genus Gnetum; species Gnetum montanum. The sequence continues at coordinate 604,734 of MNCI01027688.1, forward strand.
ATCGTTGCTTTAGCTACTACAAAGCCAAGCATCTTACTAGTCTTGACACCAAAGACACACTTCTTAGGATTAAGTCTGAGTTCATACTTAAGGCATCGTTTGAGCACAAGGTTTAAGTCATTAGCATGGTCATTGACCACTTTGGACTTAACAAATATATCTTCTATGTAATCATTGAGTAATCCTAACATGTAATCACTAAAGATAGACATCATAGCTCTTTGATAGGTTTCTCCCACATTCTTAAGGCCAAATGGCATCATAGTATAGCAAAAGGTACCCTAAGGGGTTATGAAGGTAGAGCTAAGTTGGTGTTATATGTTTATTCTAATATGATTATATACTAAGAACCCATGCATAAAGGACAAGGAGGCATTTATAGCCATGGTATCAATGAGTTGATCAGTACTAGACAAAGGAAATTCATCCTCGATGGTTGCTTTATTTAGGTCTTGGAAATCGATGCAAATACAAATACTCTCATTTTTCTTAGGAACTACCATTATGTTGGACACCCATTCTATGTAGTCAATAGCTCTAATGAAACCATCTTAGTATAGCTTTATAATTTCATCATGAATTTCCAGTTCCAAATCAAGTCTAATCATGCATACTTTTTGCTTAACCGATTTAATGCTAGGATCAAGTATGATGGTGTGTTGGACTAGACATGGGTCTAGTCCTTGCATATCCTCATATGACCAAGAAAGGCCTTAATGTTGTCTTGTAGGACCTTGGTGATGTCTTAAGCTTTTTGAGGTTTTAGTGAGGAACATAGTTTAAGAGTTTTCTCCTCACCACTAGGTTGTAACAGGAACCTCAACCAAAGAATCTTCAGTAATGTCACCAATCTCTTGATCAAGGGTTTTAACTAGGTTTCTAGGCCACTCTATAGGTTTTCCAATTGAGGCTATGTGGTTGACAAGATCCTCAGGCTTAATATCTAGACAATTAAAATTGATATATCATTTAACTTTGCCATGAGGCCTGCTTAGGCTCAAAGGCAAGCCAATTTGCTTCCAAGTGTTCATACTTCAATCCTATATATCAACCATAAGCACATTAAGTAGAATCTAGATAAAAATGGGTAAACTATGCTAAAATGATATAAAATACTTTGCTAACTATGTAAACATATGATATTCCAATAATAAACAAAAATTAAAACAAGGCCAACGAAGGCCTTAAAAAATAAATAATGATAAATGGAATTGAAAAAAGATTAAAAGGATCAATCAAAGACCATAAGAAAGGAAATAAGGTTAATGTAACAAAACAAGAAATTATATGGAGTCTATATAATAGTCAATCAAAGTAAAAAAAATGCTAGAAATAAGGTCAAATTTGTGAAAATGGAATACATGTAGTAAAAAATTGATTGATACTAGTCAAATAAGGTTAAATTTTGCCAGTTTTAGGTGCTAGCGGCCATGGTATGGGGCTACAAGGTTGCTGAGAGAGCTTGGACACATGAGGGGATAATTCTAGGGTTATTTTAAAGCAACATTGGCACCTTTTTCTATGACTCTGTTGGGTCCTATTGGGGACTACACTGGCCCAGCATAGTCCTCCCTTCCTCCAGCATAGTTGACCTTCAGGGGCAATTTCTAAGGCTTGGTATGATCATTTTTAGGCTTCTAATGGTCTAAACAACTAATGTAGGGACTATAAATTAAAAATTGGCAAGTTTTGGCATCATTTTAACTTTCCAAAAGGTTGAAAATCTTAGCTCCAAGGGTGACTACGTTGGGATACCAAGCCCCAACGTAGTCATAAGGAGTGACTGAATTTGGACAATTCCCAAGGTTGAAATAGAGTGAAATTTGTGATTGGGGGCCATGGGGGCAAGGTTTTAGTCATTTTGGATCAATTTTGGACCCTTTTGAGCTACTTACTATCATTTTTTGTTGTCACATTTTTCCTCCCAGCTAGGACTACACTGGCCTAGCATAGTTCCTAGCATCCTCAATGTAGTTAGGAGTGGAAAATAAATTTTTTTCAATGTTGGGGCTCAATCAACCATCCTAATGGGCTTCTAGGTTCACTAGTATCGCCGACTAGGGTTTTGATGTCAAAATTGCTAGTTTTCATGCCTATTGGGGCCTTGGATGATTAGATACTATTGGACTATGATAGGCATGTAGTTCCTAGTGTAGCCAAGGATTCCAAATGAAAGAATGCTAAAAAATAATGAAATTTGCCTTGTTTTCCAAGGTTCCAACATTTAGGCACGTTTCAGTTAGGTTCTAGGTCATTCTAAGAGTCAATTTAGGTTGGTCTAGAGCTCTTTAGCCATTCCCAAGTGGACTACATTGGGCTTTGGTAGGAACTACACTAGCTGAGTGTTATTCCACTTCTTCCTTCAGTGTAGTAACATTGGGACGGCTAAACAAATGAGTTTCATGGTTGAATTTGACTCTAATGCACCATAGGGCTCCTAAAAGTGGATTTTGAAAATTTTGAATAATTTTTGGACAAGTTTATGGGGGCTACGCTAGGCCTAGAGGGGGACTACACTGGCCCAGCATAGTCCTAGTATCCCTAAGTATAATCATGGATTTCATGATAAAATATGGCAAAAATAATGCATTTCATGATGAGACAAGCTCTAGGGATTCTCTAGGATTTCTTGGAAGTTAATTTTGTGTCTTTCTGGCAACTTGCTATGGACGATGCTAGGGTTTGAGAGGGACTATGATGGCTTAGTGTAGTCCTAGTCTCCTCTTAGCTTAGCCAAGGATTGAGGGCAAAAAATGATGAATTTAAACTCAAATGCAAGGTCCAGTGATCTCAATGTGTCCCGACAAGGTCTTACAATCAACAAAGGGGTTTTCTGAGTGATTTTTGGACTATTATCGAATTCATGATGTAGAATAAATTGGGCTTGGGGTGGGACTATGTTGGCCTAGTGTAGTCCCATCTTTCTATCAGCATAGTCTAGATTTGGATGATTGAATGTAGTTCTCATGGTTGATGAAGATTTCCAACAAGGTGCTAGGGTTGACTAGCAGTAATCTTAGGCAATTTTAGCAAGTTTTTCATGCAATATTAAGGAACTAAAATAGGCCTAGAGAGGGACTATGATGGACCAATGTTGTCCTCCCCTCTCCTCAGTGTAGTCTAAGCTAGGAAGGCCAAAACTTTGTAAATTTGTATGTTTCATCACTAGAAGGCTCCAAATGGCACTTTATAGTTTTTATGCATCAATTCTCATGGTTTATGATACATTTTATAATTTTTCAAAGGGACTACACTAGGCCTAAAATGGGACTACACTGGCCTAGCATAGTCCTCATTTTCCCTAGTGTAGTCCAAGTTTATGATGGCTAAATTGATGAGAAAATATAGAATTTGTTGTCAGATAGCTTTGAATGGAGTCCTAGGCTTTTTCAGAGATCAGTTTTTTATGTTTCCTTGGTGGGTTTTCCCACTTGGGATGGGCTACGTTGGGCTTAGGTGTGGATTATACTGGCCCAGCATAGTCCTCCTCCTCCCCTCAGCGTAGTCTATGTAATGGATGCTAGACTATGAAGGAAACTAGGTTTCATGTCCAACTAAGCTCAAACTAGGGTTTCAGGGCTTATTAGAGTTGAGTTTCATAGTTTTTTTGATTTTTTGATCATTTTCAAAGGGACTACATTGGGCCTAAACTAGGAATATTCTGGTCTAGTGTAGTCCCTAGTTTCCCCAATGTAGTCACAAGGGAAAGGAAAAACGTGGCATCATTTACTGTAATTAGTCATGCTTTAGGTTTAACAGAGGCTCAAACTAGGGTTTGGGAAAAGCATGTGTTAATTTGGAATCATCTGAGAGTTGAATGAACTAGATGGGCTACTTAGAATTGCAAGAAGACAAGATATGATGTTGGACTTCACTAGGCAGTAGCTAGGACTATGCTAGCCTAGCATAGTCCCTCACTTTTCTTAGGGTAGTTGATGAGGAGGCTTGATTTTTGTCAAAGTTGGACTATTTGTGACTAATTTTTGGTGATATCAATGCCATGCTTTGGAAGGGCTAGATGGTTCATTTGGAGGATTTTGGAAGTTCATCTGATCATGAACTATGTTGCCAGTGGTTGGAACTATGTTGGCCCAATGTAGTCCTTGTCTTCCTTTAGGGTAGTCTTGGTTTCTTGTCCAAGAACTACCATACTTGGTTATATTTTTAAGTTTTAGGGTGCATACGTCAGGGTTTAGGAGAGGTAGGTGGATGTTGCAATTGTTCCATTGCTTTAGTTGAACTTCTCTTAGCATAGTCAAGTTGGAAATTGACTACTCTCAACGCAATCATGTCTTTCTTGGTTGTAATGGGAGTGACCAGTGTGGGCTCCACTCAAAATTAGTAAGTTTTATTAAAAAGCTTCACTCAACCCTAGCATAGCCCTAGTTTCCATTTTTGCACCCAAGTAAAGTGGAGTTCAAATAGAAAACCATGGTTTCTACTTGGGCACTTAGGTAGAAGATTAATGTAAATTGTGAAACTTTGTGAAAAATCATACTTTCTCATCACTATGCATTAGTTTGAGCTCTGCTACCTCAAGTTCCATGATACTTTAGTGTAGCTATTACTGTTTTCACTTCCAAGCATCATCCTTAGCATAATAATTGCAGTCTGTGCTTACATTTAGTGTAGTAATTGCAATTTCTACCTCCTAGTGCCAGCGTAGTTACTTTTGAGGTGAGGGATTTTCTATATTCTAAGCACCATGGTGAAGAAAGAAATCTTGGTTAAGAATCCTACATTGGAGGACATGGAATCCACTACTACAACCTTAACATGCCTACCACATCCAAGGATTGGGGTGAGTTCTACCACCACCTTTCCTAGGTACACCATTCTTTCCAATTTTCTATTCCATTTTATGTATTCTGTTTTTGGTTATCTATTTAGTTTTTTATATCTACGCTTATGTACTTGTCATTTTTTGATTCAATGAAAATGCTACCTCATTTTCTGGCCATCTCTACATAGGCCTAAGTTTGTTCAATTATTTTTGTCTTAGCAAATTGGACTTTCAAAATGGGCTTGCTGTTTTGATACTTTTTTCAATTTTACAAACAAGGAATAGTTTTCCTTAGATCTAGGATGAAGAACTTATCAAAAATAAATTTTAACAAAAACCTACCCCTTTATTTCGATGTTTTCTTTAAATGGATTAAGGTTTTTTTGGTAGTTTTGGCTCTGTTTCATGGCTAGACTAAGTTGAATTTTAGAAGTTTTATGATTTTTAAGCAATGTTGTGTATTTTTTACTAAGGAAACAACTATATATTCTGAAAATATATTATCATGAGTTCATAAGGTTATGTTTAATCTTCCCAATAGTTTTGGTTCCATTTGATTTGGAGCTATAATGATGAAGTTATGGCCATTTGAGTTGGGTTGTATATGTGGGGTTCTTTGCCATTTTTTAGATTTCATGGAAGTCCATAAATTTCTCTAAAAAAATGACAAGATTTTTGAATTTTCTATGATATGGGTGTGTAGGTCTTGATTTAGGATTTCAAATGGTATAGACTCCTTATGTTTGAAGCTCAAACAAAATTTTGACAAATTTTTTGCTAACCCTGCGTGAAAATGGGTTCGTGTTGATGGCTACGGTCAAGTCACTTTGGTAATTTTTTCTAAAAAAATGGTTAGGATTTCTAACAATGTCTTATTATGAGGCTGCATTTCGTTGTCTTATGATTCCAACAGCTATGGAATCGTCAAATTCTACTAAGTGGTCAATTAGTTATAGTCATTTTCTGTTTGGTTACACAAAATCATGGTTATAAGGCTATGACACATTTACCCCTCTAAAGATGGCAACATTAAGGTTGTAAAAAAAATTTTCTATGAATTTCCCATGGTCTTGGGGATACTTTGGTATGTTAGGAAGGGGCTAGAAGTTGTTTGGATCAAAGTAAACAAACAAATTCATATTTTTCTCTAAGTATTTTCCTACGGTCGTTTTTGTGTGTGAAATTTGATGGAATGTTGGTTATAGTCTTATGTCATGTGTTAAAATATCTTGTAAGTGTGTAATTATTCATGAAAGTTTAGAATTTCTCTATACTACGTTTTTCACGTTTTAGTGCTAAACTATCAATTTCATGTTTTCAGTTGCAATCTATCATTGTTACAGTTTTAGTTCTAAACTATCATTTTATTCAAATTTTATCTAAGTGTTTTTTTCCATGATTAATGGTTATACGACTTTGGTTTCTAGTTTGCATGGTTATAATTGTTGTGGTTGAGTGTTTTAGGGCCTTCCTAAAGTCTATTATGGTGGTGATAGTAATGGTGGGGTTATTGTGTTGCATTGACATGCCAACACCTAAATCCCCAAGCCCTGACATGGAGTGGGATCAATGTGGGATATGGTTTAGGAAGCAAACCTTAGACTTCCTAGCCTACCTACGTCAAAACTATAATGTGATAGTCTAGTCACACTTGAAGTTTGAGGTAGTGACAATGATTGTGGAGACCATCCTACCCAGATCCTTTAGTTTAATTGTAAAGTTTATTATGGATAAACTTGATGCCCATGTAGGAGGGGAGACTCATGATGACATAACTTCCATGGATCCTTGTAAGCTATCACAAATTTGAAATATGCCTAAATTTGGATAGTATAACCTAAACAATACCTTGCTTGTTGGTCATCATGTCCATACATGGCTCCAAAGCCCTCTTGGCACTATCTATCACATAGAAGGGTAAGTAGTATTGTTATTTTGGTTATTTTTTTATTGTTGTGTGTTTTAGGCTATAACTATGTATGGTCTATAATTGTATGTGCTTGCAAGTTTAGGATGGATGATCAAGGGTAAATCAAGACTAATAACCTTTTGCTCCTTGCTCACAAAACTTTAGAGGTATTTACTGAAATCCCAAACATGAGGCTTACGATGTTGGAGCAATTTCATGGTGACCTTTAAGAGTAGCATTGGATGTAACCCTAAGGCCTACAAGAGATTCCTAGCAAATGGGAGCATAAATAGCTGGTGGGCCAACCCATCTCTTGATGATTTAGACTTGGACCCACAACCTAGATCTCCTACAATGCCTAAGTCATATAGGTGAACTAAGTATTATTAATTTGTTGATTTTATGCTAACATTTTTATAGTTATATGGTTATTAGGCTATTTTGGTTTTTTTTGTTTATGTAATAATATTTGTTGTAATTTGTTGCACCTATGCAAATTCTAATGAGTTACCTTCTTACTATGTCATAATGGTCACTCCACCTACTAAAGTTATAGTCATTACTTCAAGACGTATAAAGGAGACCTTGATCATTAAGTTTGATAAGGTGGAATCATCATAAGACTAGTTGTTAGATCAAGCACCTAATGCTATATGTGCAAGGGTCATCCGTGCATGCTTGTTTGACCTCTTCATGGTGCCAAGTCACATTATTCCCACTATAGAAATGTTAAACATTTTTAACTCCTTTCACCAAAGAGTTTAGAGGTTCATCACCTATGTTCATGGTGTGACTATTGTTTTGGACATTAATTCATCCACATTTAGACCTTTTCAACATCTCAAATGATGGTATGTCAATTATTGTCAAAGTAAGAAAAGAGGTGGATCATCAAGAAGAAGTGGAAGAGTGGTTGGACACTCATCACGGTAGCAAGGAATACCCTCCAAGAGACATCAAATCTTCATTAATAAGGAAGATGTATCCTTTGTTTCAATCCTAGGCATTTCCTAAAGTATTATCATAGGGAAAGATACTGGGTGTGGAACAAGCTTGGGTCATGAAGCAGGTACTCACTGAGGGCACCCAATTCAACTGGGCTATACACTTGGCTTCTAAGATTCAGTTGGAGGTCCAAAAACTTTGTGAGAACCTCACTATGAAGTGTCATATGCATTTCACACTCTTTGTAGCTTACTTGGAAAGGTATGTAGAGTTTTTAATGGTAAGAAAGAATAGATCATGGGTTTCCTAGGATCCACCCCAATTTGACAAGCCTTGTGTAAAGCTTCTTACTCCAACCACCAAGGCCCAAGATCCACTAGAAGTTGCAAACAAATCCTTATCTGTCACCACCAAGGATCTTGATGGGAAACATTGTAGATCTCCTGATAGCATCAGGGCTAAGCCTCTTACCATACCAACTAGCATCAAAAAGGTTCAAATGTTACATGTAGAGGCTGAGGGTACAGCCAAGGAGAAACTTAAGAGGTCTTCAATGGCATAGCCAATGTCAACAGTTCGGGAACCTCCCAAGAAAAAGATGATTATCAAGCTTAGAGGGATGCAAACTAAAATCAAAGGTATGTATTTTATTCATTCATTGCTTTATTGTTACTTTACTCAAATGCTATGGTTGATTTATAGTTTCATATGATGTGCTAAGTTACTCTATGTTTCATGGTTGATGCCTCTTGCAAATAAGCAACAGGAGGGGGAGGCTATAGCAACAGAAGCCACTACTAAAGAGAAGTAGAGGCATCAAGAGGAGGAGGATATAAGGCATCAGGAGGAAGAGATATTGAAGCATTATGAGAATGATACATTGGATAATGAGGCCTTGCCTCCTTTTCCTCCTATGAGCCACTTTGATGCCATGCTAGAGGATCTACAAATGAGTGAACCTCTTATTGGCACATTAGAGGAACTTTTAGGTACTTGTAATTTTCAATACTAAGTATTTGTACATGTCATGTTCCATTGATTCTTGTTTAGTAATGGCCATGATTGTTTACTGCACTTGTAGCTCAAGAGCCATAGGCAAAAGAATCCACTTCTTCCTTTCGTATGTAACCATGGGTGGAAACCCCCGATGATGCTAGAATGCTTAATAGAGAACATGGAGATGAAACTGAATCTTCTCTCTCCAAGAGCAGGTAAGTTAGAAACATTATTATCATAGAATAACATTTATTATTAGAAATAGATAATATGAAGTTCTCCTATTTATAACATAGAAATAAAGATCAAGTTGAATAAGAATCAGGTATCATTCCATGATCTAGTAGTAAATGTGGACGTAGTAGTAGAGAAGGTTTCTATAGACAAAATAAGCACTACTATCAACTATGCTAAGGATATGGGAACATTGTTCATAGAGTAGGCCAATGTCAACAGCATACTCCTACATTCTTTCGAATAAGAGCAGAAAGAAACAAAAGAAAGTAAACATCAAATAAAGATGTTGTTTGATTAGGTGGAGTTTCTGAAAGCAAAGATAAGGGATAGCAACATGGACAAGTGTAGCCCTCCTTCCCATTCATACTAGAGAGAAAGGAATAAAGCTATAGATTTTTAGTGAGCATTGATGAAAAGAAAAAGATCAGGTTTAGTAATAACTAATTTCATGAATAGTCTAAGGAACTCTGCAATAGCATAGAAGAGTTGAGGTACAAAAGCACTAAACAAATAAGACATGGTACAAAAGAAAGTACCATAGGTTACTAAAAAATAAAGGTTTGTTTATAGATAAAGGAAATAAAAAAAAATTTTATTAAATAGACTAAATTTGAGAAGTTGTTTAAATATTTTACAAATAGTATGGTCATTACCACACTAGACGAAGAGTAGAGAGTTCCCTAGAAAAAACCTACAATAAAAGGCAATGATGACAATATTGTGGATTGAGAATTTAGAAGGGGGGTTGAATAAGTTCTCTAATTAAAATCACTACAGCAACCAAAATCAAACACAATTTTTTATGTGCTTCCCCAACTTGGGTAGTTTACACTCAAAGGGTAGAATCCATGCACACCTCTAGACTTTGTTGCTTCAAACTGTGATTTGAAGGACACAACAACCTTTACAAGATTTGAGCTTTACTCTAGAGTGTTTCATCTCTACGAAACCACTCAATCCCACAAGGTTCCAACAAGCTCAAAATATGGTTTAAAGGATCCCACAACCTTTACAAACATGAGCTCTGCACCAAAGTGTTTTGTTGCTGCAAAAACAACCTCACAAGATCTCAACAAGCTCAATGAAGATGCCTTTCTACAAGAAGCACATCAACCCCATAGGGCTATAAAAAAAGAAAGAAAAATATCAAGGAGAGAGTGTAACTTGTCTTATAGAGTCCTCACAATGAGGTTCAATTCAACCCATACATACAAATTATAATATAATGAAGGAAAAATACAAAATCTATTTGAGTAGCCTTGGATATATTTGACAATGAATGATACTTGCATATTTTCCAAGAAATTCACTTATTCTTATACCCTTTGAGTTTCCAAAAACTCCTTTGAATTCATACAATGGCTATTAAATGACTAGCTTAGATGTCTACTTTAAGGATAACATGTCTAACTAAAAATAGCCTCAATGTTAGAGAGACATCTACCTAAAAGTGGAGACATCTACATGGAGATGTCTACCCTAAGATGTCTATTCTATAAGTTAAACATCTGCTCTCAAAGTGAGACATCCACTCTACTTGCAAACTTTGAGATCTAAAGCATTCCTATATCATTTTGGCATTTGAGCAATCCTTGGAACATCTTCATTTGGCTCATAGACTTCATTTCCATCCACATTCTCATCTTGTCCACTTTATTCTTTATTTTATCATTTTAACATAGCTCTCGTTCCAAAGTCTTCATTCTTTGAGCTCTTGTTCTAAAGTCTTGAATCTATGTTTGAAGTCCTTGCTCATTATACTCTTTCATGGTCCTACAAGACTACAATCACAAATACATATTCTACATCCTCCATTTTCTCTAAGGTTTTGACATACCAAAAGGTCAACAATCTCCCCCTTTTTGGTGATGTTCAAAACTTAAGAAAATGGGTTAGTACATTCCATAAAATATATATGATAAATAATAAAAGCATTTAATACATATAAATTCCAATGGCAATAGAGGGTATTGCTTAAATAAGGATACAAAATCTTAAATTAAAAGCATAGCCTATCTTCAAAGATATAGCATAAAAGAGCAACATCATATACCACATATCTTGTACCACATAACTTGCATAAAATTCCAACATCCCCCCACCCCCTTTTTGGAAAGCATCCAAAAGGTGGAAAACATGATAAGAACCAATCCAAATATCATCAATCAAGTCCCAGCATATCAGAATTATAGGACAATCCCATAGAGACACAAGCATTTAGTTAAGTAAAAAACATGATGGGTATCAATGAAAGTGTATACATCCTTTACCATTTAATTTATAGGGAAAAGGATGAGCGACTGAATTCTATTAAGAGCCATCCTTTATCTGTTCATAAAAAAGGTTAGAGTCAATGAGGCACATCGAATCCAAGCCTTTTAGTTAATATCTAAAGGCTTACTTTCAAAATTTGAGCATTGAAGATCATGTAACCTATTTTTAAACCAATAAGCCATTAGTAACAAAACATATCATGATTCTAGCTAATCTCCTAACATAATTATTCTTTTGAAGAGCTTATATTTCAAAAATAATCAAAGCTAACTAGCAATTCATGCATATCAAAAGTCAAATATATGTAAAGACTGTTAAAGATAAAATCAAGACACACCATCTAGTCTTCATCTATTACTAATACAATTCAAAAGTTTACTAAGTCTTTCTTAATACATTCTTTGTATTTAAATGATATACCAATACTAAGCTAAGGAGAGTAAGTACATGTGCAATCAATTACTAAGAAATAGTCAAATCTCATAAGATAATTCAAAGTGATACAACTTATCAGCTGAGAATTTAAAAAGCAACCAAGCATATCCTTACCAAAATGTTCATAAACCAATTTAAGATAACCATGTTGAAAGAAAATCTTAGTATAGAGTATACATATCTTATCCATAATTTACAAGATTACCTTTAAATTCTTTATCAAAAGAGAGAATGAATACTTATACTTGCTTAAATATGTTGTTGAAAGTGCTTGAGATCCTGTAGGTGAGTATTTAATAACTCATATTTGCAATAACAACCTTAGATACACCATATAGGATACTTGAAATGATAAAGTCTTAGCATACAAAAAATTTAAACATGTACCATAGATTCTTAATCATAGTGCTTAAAAAGTAAATTGACATAACCTTTTAGAGTCAAGAGTTAAAAAAATCATATCTAGGTAAAAGATTCTAAAGATGGGATCAAAAAAATTTGCTCTTTTACCCTCAAAACTTGACCAAATATACTCTTCCCTAAATTTTTTATGGGTGCTTGAGATTTGAAGCTTCCAAATTTAATAACATATTCTAGAAAGAATCTCTAAGGATTCCTCCTATACTGATGATCCCCCTGCATATATGTTCCATCTTGTTGATTCACATTTTTTTTGTGGCTAATTGTATGTTCACGAGTCAATTAACTTTGTAGAGATAAACTTTTGAATCTCATCAAAAAATCTGTAAAGTAACATTAAGATCTAGTATGGAGACTTTCAAATTTAAGGTCTCCCATTAGTAGCATCTCTACTAAATGATAAGCATCATAAGATATCAGCAAAAATGAAGATTCTCTTTTTAATGAAAGCCTTTAAAAAATTAAATATCCATAAAGGACATAGAGATATCAATATTCAACAAAAGTATTTTGACACAAAACAACATAATACTTGTATAAAGCATAGATATCCAAAAATTTCTCAAGATCATGTACACTTACCAAACCTTACCTTGATACACTTTTCATAAATATATATATCAACTTTTGTTCATTTTATATTGTAACACAACATCTTGGAAGATCAAGTGATATTTTCTTTAGTGGCCAAAGTATCCACAGAATTTCTTGTCTACTAATATTTATAATCAAAACTAATCTACACTAAGTCTAGCAAGCAAAGGAATAAAGTTGTAGTTTGAGATGAGGCCCTTCATCATAGAGTACCTCCTTACCATGCAACTTTTCTTTTCTTTTATTAGCAATTTTGTATGTGATGAGCAATGGGTAACCCTTATGTCCAACCATATGAATCACAAGCATTCACACACGATTCAATCAAATTCCATGGATGGGACTAGTTGTGGCATCTAGATTGTTATGTCTTGATCATAGTTCATTGTCTTCCCACTTGGACTAGTGGTAGCTTTGTCACGTATGGTTTAGTCATGAGTGAGGCATATGATTCTTGATGTTGTTTCAACCTTATGCTACTCCTAATGATAATAAAAAAATTAATTATTTAACTAATTAACAAAAAAAGTAAAGTCTAAACTAGCCTACGTGCAATGAGTATCCATTCCTAACCTTTTGTACATACCTTGAACCTTGTGTAATTACTGTTGGGATTACCAAGTGTACCATTACTGGGTGTACCAAATGATAACACTACTAGGTTACCAAGTAATTACACTTAAGTGTTCGCAATTAATCAGAATCATTCTTCTTGATGATAGAAAAAATAAAGAGAAATAAATGATAATCATTAACTAAGGAAAACAATAAGCATTTAAGTAATTAACAATAATAAAGCTAAGTGAATGCTGCAATGATGGAAGTAATCCTGATCTTTATTGCCAAACATGTAACATGTCCAAGTACATTACACTTGAATAAGGATGTCATACAATCACTTAATATCACATTGCAAGCATGCACTAGAAACAAACTAACAAAAATTCTCTATTTCTACCTCTAAAATCTATATGCAAACTGTGCACCAAAGTGTTGTATTTATATGCTAGCACGGATGAGGTAATATCAAATCCCTGACATTGGAGGTTGTACCCCAATATCGGATACCCAATAACATGGCTCTGTTACCGAATATCCAATATTAAAGCCCTCCCAAAACATGACTCATCATACCCCCACGACTAAATGAAAACTTTTCCTCGAGTTATACAAAATGTGGAACACGTTCTTTGCAAAATATTGAGAAGGTATGGGACTATTGATTGACTTTGACAGACACACAAACTGACTCTTTCATGCTGCAATGGTGTTAATGGACATAACATGATAAAACAACAAAATTTGGAAAGCTATCTAGTTTTTGAAGGTGGTAGCTCTTCCATTGGCTACTTCCCTTTGTCGTCAAGCTACTAGAATTTATAATGATTCAAGAGCACCTACAACTTCTCCTCTTCTATTCTTGAGTCATGCACCATCTAGGCTAATTATCTAATGAGTGTTGGAGCTGGCACATCCAACAAACATGGCAGCTACAAGAACATCTAATTAACTTTAATGTACCATGTTGCAAACTACCTCTGTTCATCCTCAAAAGCCCTAGCCTTTTCTCTTAATTTGTGATAATCTATTAGTCTCCTAGCTAGGTCTAAAGCTACATCTCTTTGCTCATGGTAGTAAGCCTTATTGTTTCTAGTTCCAAGTTTTCCACATGGAGTTTCTATAGGAAATCTTTCCTATCTGCAAACTCTTTCTCATATAAAGCATAGGTGGATACTACTTGCTATTCCAATTTATTTCTAGGTTGACTTGCTATTAACATGGAAAGGTTACCATAATGAAGGTTAGCTAATTTCATGTACTCCTTCAAATCCTCAATCTGCACGTCCTTGTTTTTCACTTCTACTTGGTGGACCAAGGCATAGCTATCCAAGATGGGCTACCAATCAAGGTTCTACATTAACATCAAATTGATGCAATTCATTACCATCTATATTTTTTTTCATTGATTTGCTTGTACATGCCAATCTGGTCCCAAAAGTGCTCTTTTAGTTGCTCATGCTTTTTGGCCTTATTCTACCATGCACTTGTCTCAATTGTAGACTTCTGACGTATGGTATGTACCTCCTCCATTCAGAGGGTTTGGTTCTCTTTGGCCAATCTACTTATGTCCTAGTTGACCCTCACCAATTTCTCCCTCAACTAGTGGATACTCTCCTCCAATATGTTTTTCTACTTTTCAATGATGGTCAACCTTGCATTTTCAGCAACAAGCTGCTTATTTTCCTTTTAGGTAGTGGTCAGTTCCTTCGCATGAGCATATGCTTAGCCTTTAGTGGCTGAGGCATTCTAGATAAATTTCTCCTTTTCCTATTCAGTTGCTTTATTCTTCTCAATTAATTGGCCTAGTTGCTTTGTTTGAAATTGCTCCAACTAGTTAGGTGCAATGAATTGCGAAGGATCCCTTCTTTCAGCTCTCAAGACAAAGAGCTCCTATTGTAATCAGTGTACCTTTTCTTCTACATTATCTACCCTAGTCTCTACCATGATCAATTTTTCTTTGATGGCTATGGGGTCATAGTAAACTATAGTAACATCATCAAATATGTTGAAGAGGAGTGTTGATGAGACGCAGATTGCACAAGCCATGATATCGCGTATGCGATATCGCAGTCCACCGCCATATCTATAAATAAGAGGCGGCACTCCCCTCATTTCTCATCCTAGGCATAAAGTAGCGAAGCTCTGGTGAATTGAACATCCCAGAGATAGAATATTTTCCATGTGCCCGCAGTAGGAGTCCCCCAAGTGAACGGTTCTTTATTCGAGCAGCTTTGTACCTGAACGCAAGTTGTGTATGGCAATAAAGACGAGCTTTGCGGATAAACCTTGCAGTGCATGGACAGGTTTAATTAATGTTATTTACTACTTTCCTAGTGACGCGGCATGAGTACGACTTGGTTACGAGCGTTGACGAACGTGTACGGCTAGACAAGGAATCGGCTACTCATTGCGAATAGATTCTCTCAACCCTTTCCTCCTAGAGTGTGGGACAAGTACGACTTGATTACGAGCATCTACGGATGTGTA
>MNCI01027688.1:620435-666221 GCA_015680685.1 Gnetum montanum
AGCTTAGGAGATAAACTGAAAAATACCAAAAAAATCATATACCTCAAACTTGCTTAACCATACACCGTGACACATACAAGCAAGCCTGGGAAGACAATGAACGATTAACCCCAAGTGTTTCTTGTGGTGTTAAGGCATTTAGTCTGTGGAGTTCGACCGGATTGCGCGTACACGCTCGTATTCATATGGTTGAGTGTAGGGGTACCTCGCCACTCATCAAGTGTCATGACCTACCCAATCTACAACAATCTGTGAAGTACATCCTCATGAGCTACAAGAATCATTGAAGTCCCAGCTAACGTCTCTGCATATCTAGTTCCAATTAAGTTCACAAGGGGCACAACAAGCACATTAAATGATTCTTTAATGTGACCTATTATAACTTCTACTGTGCCTACTGTATCTTAGTGCTACATGACCACAAAAATGGCACCTTCTCCAATTTCAAGTACCACTTGAAAAGATGTGGTATTTCTAGAGATCTACTATGACCACTGGGCTTCTCCTCCTGATTGCAAAGAGATCTTCCCCCTTTATGGATCGGCAAAGACTATGGGCTGAATAGCAACATCAATGACTCGAAAGAGGTTGGATTCGTTCCTACTTACCCAACTGAGAGTTTCAGTAATCTATTGTAGAAGGCTTATTGTGGACCTATAATTCTATGGCGATGGTAGTGGAACTTGCGGCTCTTGCCATTGCTCTGGTTCCTATTCTTGGATCTTCTCCAGTTCCTATTCTCATTTCCTTTTTGGTTCTTATTTTTATTCTTCACCAAGGTCTTTCCTTGGTGCTATTAGTTTGAGCAACTTAGAGAATGAAGCATTTTTGACCCTCTTGGAAACATTAATGGTGTAACCTAGGATTCCAACTTGCTTACATAGCTTCCTAATCAGGCAAAGGAATGGAAGTGTCCACTTCCCTACCTTTCTTTCCTCAAACCACCATTGAATCTCCATGAAGTACAATTGGGCAAGCTTAGCATTGTATTTTCCCATCAAGATTGCACTTTCTTTGGCCACACAAGTTGATATCCTATTTAACTTTTTAGTGAGGAATAGATGGTATGTGCCGATTTTGAAACAAATTCTATCCTCTAGAATTAGCTCACTGTATATTTTTTCTTCCTTGTTATATGCCTGATTCAGCCACAACTTCCTTGTTTCTTCATCAAGCCTTATGGATAGGTGTAATACCTTAGCCCCCACATTGGGTATGTTCAGAGCCTCTATAATGGCCTTGACTATGAAAGAAATAGAGATTCTACCAAAGTTGATAATGGTGCCCCTCTCTTTATTGTGCCATAATTGTTACATCTCACCAAGGTACCATTCCCCACTTTTAGAAAGGATGTTCCATAGAGGCGATGCCTAAAGCTAAGTTTTAACCACCTCAGGGACAAATTCCATGAATGGCTTGAAGTACATTTCCATGATGACTATCATCAACATGGATCACTCCTGGATGGCTTGGAGGCATTCTTGGAACAACATGAGTCATTCTCCTTGTACTTGAGCCTCAAGTCCTATAGCCTTTGCTTAGACTAACTACCCTATAATAGGGGCCTCTTAATGAATGCTAAATGATTGGACCTCATGTTCATCATGCTTAGCTAGTGGGTACTATTCTCCTAGTCGACCTCAGTCACCTCTTAAGCATTTTCTTGCATCTTTCAAAGGTCCTTCTTATCCTCCTATTTTTGGGGCCATCTACAATCAATCAAGGATTTTGGGTTACTAGGGTGTTTTTCATTTATCATTAATAGGTATATACCTTACTCATGTCCTTAGTTCCATTAAGTTCTTAGTTCATGTAACTGCATAGTTAGATTCTAAGAAAAATGCCCAAAAAGTATTAATTTCTTGTATGATCCTTTACAATTGACTTCTTTTCCCTTTTGTATGGCTTATAATGATGGTTATGATTCCTTAGGTGAGATAATTAAAGGTTTTTTCATGCATCCAACTAATTATTGATTAAAATACTTAATTTTTTTAACATTATTATCATTATAATACCTTTTAGGTAATAACAAGTTTTGAAAAATTAGCACAAATTTTCTACATAAGCATCCCCCACCCCCCACCCACCCCCTTCAACGAAATTGAACACTTTGGAATCAAATAGGTTCAAAAACTACATATTGCATATGGAAGTTGGATGCAAAAAGCTCTTAGTCAAGAGAGAAAAATGCAAAAATTCTCCTATTAACAATTGATGAGAATGAGTTTTGAAGCATCACAAGGGCCCTATTTATACATTTTTGTGGACCTAATATCAAGTACCTAACATCAAGTACCCAATATTGACTCTGACTCGATATTGGGTACCTAATATTGAGGATCTTAAAATTGCATTTCATGGGACCATTTAGCATGAAAAATGAAGCTTTGTAATTGGTTGGAAGGTTTTATGTAGAGTCCAAAGTTTTGTGATAAGTGAGAATACATATTTGGGCATTGATAATAATGTTGGAAAAATAGAATCAGGGGAATTAAAAGCCTTGGAAAATGTAAGAAAAGGGTATTGAATCCATGTTATAGAATGGATAGGTTGTATGATAAGGGAAGGTTTTGAATTTAACATTTATGCACTTGGAAGCTTCTAGATGATGTGGTTGTGTTAGGCAAGTAGAAGCTACAAAGGTTATACAAGTGGGTCCTCCCCAAAGCAAGCCCCAGCCTTTAATGCCCTTGTATAACCACACATAAAAATTTCCATAAGCACCAAAGGGGTTGAATGCAATGCATACCTATTGAGCAAAACACACATGTTAAAACCACCAATTTCAAAAAAAATTACTCTATGTTACACAAAACCACAAGTTATGATCATATGAATAGTGAGATGAGTTGGATTTTAGAAAGGATTGTAGAAATTAGGACATGAGGTGCCTTACCATAGGCATCATGAGTCCTTATGTGTAATTAATGGTTAAAGTAATCATTAGCCCTTCTTTCTAACATTCAAACCAAGTCCAAACCATTTTCCAGTCACATCACATTGTTTTATCTCTTTAATTGAAAACCATAAGACTACCACTATTGTGAGTAGCATCACTTGGCATTTTGTCTAAGGGAGAAGTTTATTCATGGCACTTATTTTTTCCTTTTTGTTTTATTTTCTTCTTCTTCTTCTTCTTCTTCTTCTTCTTCTTCTTCTTCTTCTTCTTCTTCTTCTTTTTGATTTCTGAGAAGTCACCAACCTTCAAGAATGGGTACATGTCTTTCTAGTGGGATCCTCAAAAATTTACTTTGTGCTCCTTCATTTTATTTGTATCTGTGTCAACCTTACCAAAGGACTACCTTCATTCATGGGTAACATGTCTTTCTAGTGACATGGTAAGGTAGCACTTATTTTACTCTCACTTCCATTTTTCATTAGATATATAATGATATAATTACAACCTTAGCAACATGATAGAACATACAATAGTGATCAAAGAGATTCCACAAGCTTCCTTAATGTCACACCCTTCACATTTCCACTTGGTTCTTTACTTTTCTATCTAGGCACAATAATTACTAGTTTATTCTTAGTTTGACAATGGAAAAGAATATCATTATGACCATGGTTAGAACCTCTTATTAATGGGATGGATGCATGGATGACATGGCCTCATTGTCCAGATAATCAATTCCTTATGACTTTGACAACATAGAGAAAACCTCACATCAATGGGCTACATGATGTTGCATTATTTACAAACAAGATTACTGACAAAGGAAATGAAACAAAATGTAAAAACATTAAAAGAAATTTCATAAATAAAATATTTAATCTAGCCAAAGTGCTATAAGGTTTATCAGAAATCTCGTCTTTATTATTGCACACACTACCATGCTTAGGTACAATAGTGCTCGAATAACAATCCATACACTCAATGACTCCTACTGTGGGCACTTTGGGAGAATATTCTAACTCTAGGAAAGAAAAAATGCAAAATCTCTACTATAATATGACTAAGATACCTCCCAAAATATACACCCAAGCACTATATTTATAAGCTAGCACACATCCCCTAACATTAGATATCTGACATTACCTTTGAGCCCCCGATATCAGGTATCCAATATCAAGACTCTAATATTAGATATGACAAATAAAATACACTTCATCATACCCCCACAACTGAATAAAAACTCATCCTCAAAAAAGATTGAGAAGGTATGGGATTATTGACTAACATGGAAATTGACTTAGATGAAACAAAACAATTCTAAGTGTCCATGTGTGCAAATATACAATCTTTTACAAAATTGGGTGTTCATGATAATAGAATTAAACACCCTAGCCAAAACTAACATCCAACTCCTCTAGTAGCTAAAGCATGATAGAGAAGATTCACCAATCATGAAGGGGCCTCATCGTGTGGTGCTATTGCTAATTCCTTAGTGAAGAAAGTCCTACCTCTAGTCCACACTTCCCACTGCAATCATAACAGAATCATGGATTAGTATGTAATGTGTAACTTATAGCTTTTAGGTACCTTGTCTAGTTAGTAGTTATACCTAGCTAGGTTCTGATTATGATGAATTTATTCTTTTAATACCATTAGCAGGAAGATTAAAAAATAGGGTGAAATGAATAAGCAATCCATTATTAAATTCTAAAAAGCCCAAATGCAATGAGATGCTTGAAGAGGGTTAAAGAATTCACAACAACAAAAAAGAGGATTTCACTAAAAAAAATTGTGAAGATGCATACAATTGGATTTCATTAATGTAGCATGGAAAAGGACTTGATTGTGAGAATGCCTAAGGATAAAGAACTTAACTAACCCAACCAAAAGGTATGCAAGTCGGTCCTCCCCAAAGTAGGCACTTGCCCTTGCATGTCCTCAAACCAAGGAGTCCATGGACCCCATGGGTGATTAATTATTATGGAAAGTTAAGTACAAAAACTTGGAAGAAACTACCTAAGAATTTTGACACATCAAACAAGAACATGAACACCGATAGTGAGGTGAGGCATGAAAAGCATAGATAAATGAGAAACAGAAAGTGGAATGGAGTTACTAATTAAGGTTACATGAAGTCCCTCATGAATTTTTTGGTTAAATGACCTAATAAAATTCATCCTTAGTCCAGAACAAAACCAACCATGTTTAGTGACTTTGCATCATCACTCTAAGACTAGTACATCCCCTTGAGACATAAGAGAGCTCACACAAAACAACCATATCTTATTTAAGAAGAAAAGAGAAGCAAGAAGTGAGAAAGGGTCTTGGTTAGAGGGGACCTTCAAGCATAGGTAACATGTCTTTCTCATCCCATAGCTAGTGCCTATAGCCCATTTATTTTGTCTAAGGGGTGTGCTTTAAATTCCCATCATTTTTTTATGGGAACTACACCATGCAAAGACTTATTCAACTTCTTGTTATTAGTCAACATGAAACAATAAGAAATCCCTAAAAACACCCATATACCCAAGTAAGTAGAAGAGTACAAAGAGTATTAAGTCCTCTTGAAGTCACACCCTTTCAAACCTTTGAATCCTTTCCAAATTTGGAAACTACCAAGATCACAAGTTTGTTAATGTTTTATTAATGAAAAGGGACCTCACACTTCCAAAACTAGAAACACCATGATGGGTGGATGATGTGGACTCACTTTTTATTTTATGAAAAAGAAACCATGCCTGAGTTATCAGTAACAAAATTCAAAGCTAGAATCTAGACACCAACAATCAAATAATTGGATAGCACATGCCCACATTAAGCAAACTACACTGTACCCAGTTGGCAATAAGGCACTTTATTATTAGAACAAAATAAGAGAATCACATCAAAATAAACAAAAATATACAAGAAATTGTAAAATATTCATGCAAAATAAAATGTACTAATGATGTTGTAAAACAAAAATTGAAAAAAATTAGTAAAGTAAAAACAAAAAGGTGTAAGATAAAGAAGGTGTAAAACAAAAAGTTGTAAAAATAACAAGGTGTAAAACAAAAATGTATAAAAAAAAGATGAGAAAATGAGGAGCCACTTATATGAGTAGCATGAATGGCCATCTCCCCCACAACTAAGTTGAAAGGAAGAGATCCAAAAGATTGTGCATGGTTATCCATCTAATGAGGCATTTATTACACTGGCTTACTTAAGCTCATGGAAAGGTTTGACTTGTTATGTGTTGACCATCTGCTTTTTGTTTAGGCTCTTAGCTTTGTAGATTAACATGGCCCTAGAAGAAAAAGTTTTAAAAATAATATAAGGGCCTTCTCACAACATTTGGAACTTAGTTTGTTGTGGTACATGTGTGGGGTTCTAGTAGAGGGCCTTATCTCCTAGTTGAAATTTGACTTTCCTAATTCTAAGGTCATGGCATTTTTTGTTAAATGCCTTGTGCAACTTGTTAGATGACAAGGCCACCAATCGATTTCTATCTAGTAAGTTGACATTCATTAGTCTTTATTTTTGTGCTAGACTTAAGTTAAGGTCAAGGTAATGGGCTATTGAAAACGTATGGAGCTTGAATCAAATAGGAAGAGTTGGCAATTTTTTCTACAACTCATAGGGAGAGTAGCCTATAGGGAGCTTCTAGGTGGACTAGTAGGCCTAGAGGGCATCGATGCATTTCATGCGCTAGTCCCTCCTATATCTGCTAACTATTCTCATTAAGATCTTAGTGATTTCCCCATTTATAACCTTAGCTTAACCATTAGCTTGGGGATGATAAGGTGTTATTAATTTATGCTTAACCCCTAAGTGTTTCATGAGCTTCCAAAAGGTAGTGCCTATAAAGTGGGTTCCATTATTAGAAATAAATGCATGTGGCACACCAAACCTATTTATAACATTCTATTGTACAAACCAAGTAGCAGTAGAAGATGTGTAATCAGTGACAGCTGCTACTTCTACCCATTTCATACAATAGTAAACAACGACTATGATGTATGCCTTTCCATTTAACATGGGCATGATTGGACCCATGAAGTTAATGCCCCAAATGTCAAAGGGTTCTAGTGGTTGAATCCATTGTTGAGGTTCCTCCATTCGAGCAGTCATTTCACCATCACTTTGTCAACACTCAAAAGAGCTAAAAAATTGATGAGCATCCCTGAAAAGTATTGGCTAGTAATATCCTGCCATTAGGATCTTGACGGCTATGCTTTTCCCTACATATTGGCCCCCACAAGAACCCTCATGAGCATCTTGGAGAACATGTAGTTGATCAGCATCAGGGACACACCATCAAACTAGGCCATTGACGCACACCTTGTAGAGGTGCCTTTTGATCTCCATGAAGCATTTCACCTAGTGAAGAAACTGTTGTTTCTTTCTATGGTCTAGCTCTTATGGCATATCTTGAGTGAGAAGATAAGTGAGAATGCCATCATACCATTTAGGTTTAGTGGGCAGTTGTTTAGTTAGTCTCAACAAAGATGAGTTCATTAAGAAACTGATTAGATAGTGGGCTTTCCTCCTCTTTTTTGTCTCATCGCAACTAAGACAAGTGATCAATGATCACATTCTTAATTTCTTTTAGATCTACCATCATAAAATCAAATTCCTAGAAGATCACCAACCACTGTATGACACAGGGGCTCAATGTTGGCTTATTCATCAAGAAGCAAATTCCACTATGGTCTATGTGCATGAACACCTTGTGTCCAAGTGTACACCACTATCATTAGTTCTTTCTTCATTGTGGTGTAATTCAGCTATGCACTCATAATGCTTTGATTTGCACAATGGATGTAATATGAACATTTCTTATCATCCAACTACGTAAGCATAGCCCCTCAAGAATAATTTCATGCATCTGTCATAATGTGAAATGGTCTAAACCAATTTGGTGTTCATAAAATTATAATTTCTATGAGTTTATCCTTCAGTGTTTAGCATGCATTTTCACATTCCTTGGTCCAAACAAATGGAGCATCTTTCTTTGTTAACTTGACCAATGGTTTTGCGATCTTAGAAAAATTCTCTATGAATCTTCAGTAGTAACCAGTGTGTCTAAGGAATGACTAGACATCTTTTATAGTTTCTAGTTGATGGGTAAATTCTTGGATGACCCTAATCTTTTCAAGGTCAACCTTAATTCCTACTTGTGAAATTTTGTGCATCAACGCAATGCCCTCTTAAACCATCAGATGGCTCTTCTACCAATTAAGCCAAAGATTGATCTCCACACATGCTTTGAGCACTTGCTCAAGATGGTCTAGGGCTTGCTCAAATGTAATCCCATAGGTAGAGAAGTCATCCATGAAGACCTCACTACCAATTTACTATTAAAAAATACTCAAGACTAGATGTTGGAATGTGGGCACAAGCCAAATGGCATCTTTCGATACGCAAATGTCCCAAGAGACTTGTGAATGTGGTTTTGGCTTAGTCTTCTAATGTAATCTAAATTTGATTATATCCACTATAATAATCTAGAAAGTTGAAGTAGCAATGCCCAGAAATGGTATCTAACACTTGATCCACAAATGGCAATAGGAAGTGATCTTTGAATGTTTCCATGTTCAACAGTTGGAAGTCAATGCAGACCTACCACTTGCTACCTTTCTTTGGCATAATCACAAGTGGGCTAACCCACTCACTATCCACAATGGGATAGATAAATCTTGCCTTG
Source organism: Gnetum montanum (assembly GCA_015680685.1). Lineage (NCBI taxonomy): Eukaryota > Viridiplantae > Streptophyta > Gnetopsida > Gnetales > Gnetaceae > Gnetum > Gnetum montanum. Next base: position 629,024 of record MNCI01027688.1, read on the forward strand.
AGGAGTTGTTTGATTTCCTTTTTAATGATCTGCTTCAATTTGAAGTTCAACCACCACTACAACTATCTCCTTAGCTTCATGGTCAAATTAGTGTAGATATGATGCTAGCATCTCCTAGGATCAATCCTTGTGAATTGAAGATATGACCAAGAAAAGGTTGTTGGCCATCTATTGATTACATTTAAAAGCATATCCTTTTGTTCAAGAGCAAGATTTGCATTGATTATTACCAACTTCCCATTTTTCAAAAATGGATATTCCATGCTGATAGGTAAATTTATTAACTCAAGGGGCTCTTGTTTCAAATTTTCAAGAATTTCCAAATTTTCCATCAATTTCATCAATGGAGAGTTACCAATGAACTTGCTCCATTTCATACGTGCCTTCCATGTAGACACATGTTAGGCTCTTAGCAGGTTCCATGCAAAGTGTACTACCTCTAAGATCAGCTGTCAATCACTAGGTACCCTCCTACTTTGTTGATGCCGCATACAAGCACGTTTGAATTTCAAATATATCAACACATTAACTACATGCTTTGATAGATACACTATTAATGGCCCATAATGTTTGCACATAATTCCACCCTGTATCACTATACACTATGCATGGAACTTTCTTCCTCTTGATCTTTCTAAGTGTATTTTCTTTAGAGATTTCGAGGGAAAGATCTTGGATCCCCAATTGTGCATTAATAGTGCTCAACCAAGCCCTTTCCATGATGATTGGGAAATCCCCCTTGTAATTGTCCACTCGAATCACTAGGAAATTAGCGGGGTAGGATCACCTACAAATGGTGGTCACAATGTCCTCCACCAACCCCAAGGAAATAGTGATGGACTAATCAAACAACTCAAGACGGATGTTGCTCTTATTGATTGGAGGCAAGTTCCAAGCTTTATACATCTCATGAAAAATTAGATTAACACCAAAACCTGAATCTAGAAGAGCCTTTCAAGGCTCATTCCCAATGATTTGAAGGTAAATAAGGGTACTTCTAGGATCACATAGTTTCCTTGGAAGGTGGCCAACTTTTATCCAATCAGTTACCACATGAGTTAACATGATAGTATGCACTTTGGAAGGTATTTGGTTTGAAGGGGACTTGAACAAATTCAATATAGAGGCAGGTGGAGAACCAAGGTTGCCAGCCACAAATGTACATGAGGTTTTAGTTGGGTTGTTGATTCGAAACAAATGTCTTTTTTGTAATCTAGTTTTCAAACCACTCAACTGAGGAGTTGACTATAAATTAACAGCCCTTGTTGCATTGCATTATTGTGAATGAGGCAAAACTTCTACCTACATTAATAGAGTAGGTGGTAACTAGGTTGAGGGTGGAGGGACATATGTAGAAGGGTGAGAAGGGTGATAAAGATATGGGATTTCCCCTCTACTAGATGGAGAATGAGTTTTGTAACACTCTAGGGGGTAGTAGTGATGTTGGAAGGTGATGTGACTAGAAGAGTCATGCAGAGAAATAGGTTGCTAAACATAGTACCCATATGGATCTAGTTTCTGGTAAGGATGCTGCTATCTTGGTGGTGGCATCCCTCACAACTATGGGTTATACCGCTACTGGTATTACTCATACAATTGTGATGCACCTCCACTTGGATAGTAGGTTTGTTGTTTGTGGAACTACCTAGGATTGCCTTGAGGATAAGGTAATCTTTTCAATGCCTACCTCCTTATCAATATAGGATTCAACATGTACACCCTAGATTCCTACAAGTGTGACACAATGGGGCAACATCCCCTAGGATGTTAATAATGGCATATGTCACATCCACCATCATCATTTGATTCAATCTCCACAACTTCTTCTACTGTAACAGCTTTGCCCTTGCCCCTTTCGTAGGCACATTCAACTTCTTTCCACCTCCTGTGATCATAATCACTACTCTACTATCTTGATTCTTCTATGATTTTTAGAGCAATTTAAAATTTTTCATCCAATGAATCCCACATTTTATCTACCTTGGCTAAAATTTTAAACATAGATTTTTGGATCGGCAAGGTCTTTCTATTCACCACCTCATCAAGTGGTGACTCTTCCTCACTGTCACAAAAGCAAACTTCCCTCTTTCTGATGGAAGGATTTCTATTATATTATTCTACATTTTTTAATGTTCTTAGCTATCCTTCTTCTTTTGCTACTTACTCTATCAGTCTTTGGATCTAATAGACTCTTAATTCTAATAGTCTCCCTTAGGCATGGACCCCAAGAGTTCTTCTCATTTCTAATTTGAGTCCATCTATGATGTGGCGAAGATGTTCCCACTAAGAATAACCATCGCTAGGGCATTGGTGTATGAGAGAATAGTATCTATCCATGGCAATGTCCAAGGGTTCATGTGTTTCTTGCTTCCATCCTTGAAGCTACCTTCTCACATTAGACACTTGGTAGTACGTTTGATCTTTATCATTGATCAACTCTAACATTGTACTTCACCTGCGAATGGATTTTAGTTCCAAGGATCAATACTAGCTTTCTACTTCCTTGATGAGTGTCCTAGGAAATAGCTCTAATTTCTACCAATCATTTTCAATATTCTATAATGCATAGGCATCATGAAAATCTTGAAGATGCGTTTGGGAATCAAAGTTATATCGCTCCTCAAATCTAGGGATATTGTTCATGTCAAGTTGCTTAATGCTACTATCTTTCACATGTCTGGTTGGAATTTTTAGTACCTCTAAAATATTCAACATGTTTTGAGTGGTAAGAAAAGTCTCATCATCATCATTATTTCAATGATGCTTATGATGTCCTCTACTACCCCTTCATTCATGGCAGGCCCAACTATCATTATTGTCCCATTGTTCACCTTGATCATGGTTGTCCTTCCTACAATGTCTATCAAAACTAGAAGAGGAAGAAGAAGATGTAGATGAAGATGGGAAAGAGGGAGGAGGGTTGCCACCATCATGATTTCTACCACCACCTCTACGCTTGACATGACCATGTTCATTAGCTTTCTTATCATCTTGATGCTTTCCCAAGCCCCTACTTTGACTCCTACTTTTGCTTGAACCTGAATTATTGATAGTGGACTACAGATTCAGGTTCACATCCCACCAATATCAAGGGATGGAGAATCTTCATGTTGAGAACCCACAAAGGGAGGATCCTCATTGTCATTTTGGTTGAGAAAGAAAAAGTAATTGGTAAACCGTTTTCCCATCATAGCCTCATGGTGTTTCTCGTAGTGTCGATCTCTCTTGTATTTTGTTTTAGTAGGATGGTAGTCTTGATAGTCATGGTCATGCACAACATGCTCTTCTTGAAGATCCCAGATGCCCAACCTCCTAAGATTTTAGAGTAGCATTACAATGTTACCCTCCATACCTCTCCACTATAGTTGTTCATCTTGATGCAGGATGAAGGTGAAGTCAGACACATATTCATCTGGATGAGTATATACCACCCTACTTCTTGAGGCACTAGTAGTTTGGTATCAACGTGCCTGTGAGAAGAAGACATAAATGTGCTTAAAGTATTATATTTATTTTGAGAATGATTTTGACCTTAGGGTTCATCCAACGATGTTAATGATTTTCATTATGCCTAGATAGTGCACGTTTCAACAAAACAAATCCCTAACAATAGTGCCAATGATGAGCAGCAAATACCCCTATGCTCAGCCATGTGAATCACTAAGCCTTCACACACAATCTGGTCAAATTCTGTGGATTCTATATCTTTAGGTACACTAGTCTCTAGGAAGTGAACTTACCCTAATAGTCATTCATTGTCTTTCTAATTACACTTGTGATATACAAAGGTATGGTTAAGTGTAATTGAGGCATATGATTTTTATTATTTTTATGTTTTATATTTTGAGTGCTTAAAATAAAGGATGAAGGAAATGAAGTAATTTAATTGCTAATTTAATCAAACTAACTAACCAAGTTCTAACTATTTCTAACATAAGTATCCGGTCCCACTTTCCGTGCACATCCTAAACATGTATAATGCTGGTAGGTTATCAAACGTTACGTGTTACTAGGATTACCTAGTGTCATTTGCATGCTCAAAGCAGTTGTACTTATGTGCTTAATTAATTGCTATTTAACCTAGATAGCTTAATTCCTTAATCATCTTAATTATTAAAAACATTAAAGGAAATTGCATGAAATATAAATACATAAATAAAATATTTAATCTAGCCAAAGTGTTGCAAGATTTATCAAAAAGCTCATCTTTATTACCACACACACTACCTGCCCAAGTACAACAATGCTCGAATAAAGTTCCATACACTTAATGACACCTGCTATGAGCACTTTGGGAAAATATTCTAACTCTAGGGAAGAAAAACTATAAGAGATTTTCTATGCTATGACTAAGACACCCCCAAACCATCTGCCTAGTGTTGTATTCATAGGCTGGTACACATCCCTCAACATCAAATATTTGACATCGCCTCTAAGCCCTTGATATTAGGTTTGATATCATGGCTCCGATATCGGATACCTAATATTGGAGCTAGATAAAATACACTTCATCAATATGTATTCTCAAACTCATGTGAGATTCCTTCTTTGTCATGTTCATGTTCTACAAGGTGGTAAGATTCATAATTTTTGATAGTTATTGATCCTAATCTTTTCATTTTCTCAAAGGCTATTCCACCTTCTTGTTCATTGGTTCTCCATGCTTTTGTATCCTACAAGATACACTTACTAGATTCCTCTTGACAAGACCAAGTAGTCACATTATTTTGCTCTATATATGGATAATAATAACCTTATTCATGTCCACATTCTTTACAAAAAAAAAATATAAGGGATCTCTAGTTTGGATTGGATTATCAAACTTGATCTTGTTTCTTATTTTAGATGATACTATATTTCACAAGCATTCTTTTGAGAGGTTTTCTGTAGATTTTTTCTTTTGTGCTAATTTTGAGGCTTTTCTCATTTTTACTAATCTTTTCCTCTTGAGTATCCCTACATTTCTACTCATACAAATGGGTTAGTAATTGAACCTCAACATTTACATCTAAGAGTTTCATTTTTAACTTAGAGCATAAAGTATAAAGTTTAGAGATTTTTCTATGCATTTTTTTGCCTTTTTAAGTAGATAATGTAGAATAATGATCTCCTTATGCAATTTACTATATCTTTCATCATGTTTACTTTTAGATTCATCAAAGACTTCTATAGAATCTTCATTTGTGAGGGCCATGCATATGAGACATGAGTCCTTTGTAGCATCATCTACCTCTTCCTCACTTTGTTCACCATCATCCCAACTGGTGTAGAAGTTTTTCTTTTTCAAGTTAGCTTCATATTTTTCTTTCCTTTGAAACCTACCAGCACTAAGACATTCAGAGGTCACATGGCCTCTTCCATCACAAACCCAACATTCTATAGAAAATGCATCAAAATTTAAATTTATAAAATTCTTACCTTATGCTTTACCTTTGGTATTAGATTGATTAGGATCTGGTTGATTGAAGCTTCTTCCTTTCCTTATAAGAAGTCTTTGAACTCTTCTTGATATAAGAGCTAGTTCATCTTCACTATTTGTTTCTTGTCTAACCAACTTGATCTCCTTTGATGTACATTTGAGGGCAATAATCTTTTCTTTTATTGCTCCTTCACTTATGAGATACATCTCATAAGTAATAAGAGCACTTTGAAGCTCTTCAAATTTCAACACCAAAAAATCTCTAATTTCTTACATGGATATGACTTTTGATATGAACTTGGGCTACAAATTTCTAATCATTTTTATGATCACATTACTTTCTAGCAAGTCCTTTTCTATCCCTCTAATTGCTACAAAAAGATCATTTGCTCTAGACAAGTAGTCCTTAATCTTTTCTTCTTCTCTCATTTTCAATTTATCATATTCACTTTCCAACACTAGAAGTTTTGATTATTTTACTACTAATGTATCCTCATAGATTTCTTCTAATGTTTCCCAAATTTATTTAGCATTCTTACATCCAACTACTCTATTAAATTCAGATTTACTTAAAGCACAATAAAGACAATTCATTACTTTAGAATCAAACATGAACTTATCTTTTTCATCTTACATCCATTTGCTTCTTGGCTTGGTAGTTGAAGTGATATTGTCAATGGGTGGTGTGTAGCCTTTAAGAATTTACTCCCAAACTTTGAATTCCATGGATTCCAAGAATCCTTTCATTCTTGCTTTCCAATATGTGAAGTCAATCCCATCGAACATCGGTGGCTTGGTGTAAGATATCCCCTCCATCATTCACTCTTAAACTGTGAAGCACAAAATTGAGAGTACCAAGTGCCGATACCACTTGGAGATCAAGAATTCAGAAGGGGGGTTGAATAAGTTCACCAATTAAAATCATTGTAGCCACCAAAATCAAACATAATTTTTTATGTGATTCCCCAACTTTGGTAGTTCACACTTGGAAGGTAGAATTTGTGCACACCTTCAAACTTTGTTGCTTGAAAAATGTGGTTTGAAGGGCACCACAACCTTTATAAGATTTGAGCTCTACTCTAGAGTGTTTCATTGCTGCAAACCCACTTAATCCCATAAGGTCCTGACAAGCTCAAAATGTGACTTAAAGGATCCCACAACCTTTACAAAGGTGAGCTCCACACTAGAGTATTTTGTTGCTATAAAAACACTCAATCTTGTAAAGTCCCAAGAAGCTCAACACAGATGCCTTTCCACAAGAAGCACATCAATCCCATAGAGCTACAAAAAAAAGGAAGAAAAAGATCAAGGAGATAGTGTAACTTGATCTACAGAGTTCTTACATACAAAATCAAGTTACAAATGATAATACAATTGATGAAGTGTCATTAAGCCGATGCGTCGACGGGGCTGCGTATATGCAGCCACGTCGATGCGGCCCTGTTGATGCAGCCTTCCTGCATCAACGGGGCCCCGTTTATGCATCCGCCTATCCCGGCCTATAAATAAGGGGGCCTTCCACCTCATTTAGGCATCTTTTTGTCAATTGTAGCTAGACTCTTGCAGTTTGTTTTCGTAGGAGTTAGATTATTTTCCCAAATGCATGCCCGCAGTGTGATGCTTGTAATTGTATGGAAACTTTATTCGAGTGTGACATACTTGGATGCACACATGACCGAAAATAAAGATCGAGATTACTTCATCATTGCAGCATTCACTTAGTTTTAATTGTTAATTATTTTTTTTATTTATTGCTTTCTTAGTTAATATTTATTTTTTTCTTATTTAATATTTCTTTATCCTCATTTACTATTCCTGTTGTTAAATGTGGAATGAGTACGACTTGATCAGGAGCATTTAAGTGTGACTACTTGGTAACCCAGTAGCGTACCTAGGATCTATGCTTGGTAATCCTAGTAGTAGTCATGCACGAGGTCCAAGATGTATACGGATGATTAAGGAACGAATGCTCATCGCACTTAGGTTAGCTTAGACTTCATTTCCTATTACTCATTAGTTTAATCAATATTATTCTCCATTGTCTCTAGGAGTAGCAGTAGTTTAGAATCACATCATACGCCTCACTCTGGACTAAACCATACATGACAAAGAAAATACTAGTCTAGGTGGGAAGACATCAAACTACGATCAACGTGTAACTATCTAAATACCACAACTAGCCTATCCACAGAGTTCAACCGGATCATGCTTGAATGCTCGTATTCATATGGTTGAGTGTAGGGGTACCTTTCCACTCATCAATAATGAAGGATAAATACAAGGATAAATACATACAAATGATAATACAATGAAGGATAAATACAAAATCTCTTTGAGTAGCCTTAAATAGATTTGATAATCAATAGTACTTGCACATTTTCCAAGAATTCCACTTAATCTTATACTCTTTAAATTTCCAAAAACTCCTCAAAATTCATGAAATGGCTATTAAATAGCTAGTTTGAATGTCTACTTTAAGGATGAGATGTCTAACTACAAATAGCCTCAATGTAGGAGAGACATCTACTTGAAATTGGAGACGTCTACCCTGAGACATCTATTCTACAAGTTAGATGTTTACTATCAAAGTGAGATGTCTACTTTACTTGTATACTTTGATATCTAGAGCATTCCTTTGTTATTTTCACATCTCAATAGTCCTAGGAACATCTTCATTTGGCTCATAAACTCCATTTCCATCCATGTTCTCATCTTGTCCACTTTAGTTTTCATTTCATCATTTTAACATAGCTCTCATTCTTAATCCTTTGAGCTTTTGTTTTAAAGTCTTGGATCTCCATTTTAAGTCCTTGCTCATTATACTCTTTCATGGTCCTGCAAGACTACCATGACAAATACACATTCCACATTCCCCAATTTCTTTAAGGTTTTGACATACAAAAAGGTCAACAGATATCACCATAGAAGAACTAAAAGCCTACAAAGAAGAGTGGACTAGCATTCTATTGAAGATTCCAAGCTTAGCCTTTGAGATGTTAAACATAGCCAACTTGAGCTTAGAGGAGATAAAGTAGTAAATATTAGAGATTTATAGAGAGACACAACATAAGCATCAAAACCTTAGGCAATAATTTTATCCTATTTTATCTAGTTGATAAAATAAAATAAAAAAACTAAACTATTTTTTCTTAATTTCTATGTGTAGACCCTAGGGAAAGTAGCCTACTCCAATGTAAATCAATGAAGAAGAGTAGGAGGAGGCTACTAAAGATAAATAAGACTATTGATCTTCTCTTTTTTTTTCTTTTCTTTTCTTTTTTTTTCTTTTTTGTCTTTTCCATGTTATTTATGCTCATGCATAGAATTATTTTTAAAATGTTAAGTGTGTTTGACATTAAAATAAGACATCACATCAAAAGGTACAACATATGCCAGTTGTATAGACTTAAAATAAAACAAAAGAAAGTTTTTACGTCATTTCAAGTTAATCATCTTTATGTAGTCAATAATCAAGAAATTTGGCATGATATCATTAACTACTTAATTGTTTTGAACATTTTTCATTAATAACAATTAATTAAGAAAAAATAAAGTAGAAAGTAATGTCAACTTACTAATCATCATTGCTTGATGATAGCAAATAGTACAGAAGAACTTAAAAGAAACCCTAACAAACATGAGTAGATGTCCACCACCAAGAAATTGGTAAACAAGGAGGAAAAGATGAAACATTTATTGTATTTGCAATGAATTTTCAAGCAGCTAAATGAGAAGGATAAGAGGAATCCTTTTTTTTAGATGAGGATATATGAAGTTCTACAAAACCTAAGTTAATAAACTTGACATCAAATACAAACTCATCACTTAAGTCTATCAAATATATAGTGATAGTAGAATTTTTATGAGGAAAGAGGATTGTAGGCTTGCCTACATAATGAAGCTTGATATTAGCTAGTTTGCCACTACACTTATAAGGATAGGCTTCTCAGTCTAGGCAACAAAACTCTTAGGATTTTTTTGTCCTCAGAGATAACTATCTCATGGTTACAAACAAGAATATGTATCTCCTAATGTAAAAGAGAATACATAGCTCTATTTTGAACTATCCAAGGCTATCCTAGTATACTATTGATAGCAATACATTCATGTATCACTATGAAGATAACTTTAAATCCTATAGAATCACCTAAAATAAATGGTAATCTAATGAAACCTATAACCTTTATTTATGTACCATTAAACAAAATAAGGTTAGTATAGGTTTCATTGAAGATTACTTGATTATGGAAACTTAGCTACATTATAATAACTGACGTGATCATGTTTGATGGAGCACTATCATCAACATGTATGAGTGGAACTGAAGCTTTAGATGATATCTTAATGATTATGTAGAGTGGTAGTTGACAAATATCTTCCATATTCAAGTCAATATTAATGCTCTTACCATGGAAGTTTAGACAATCTAAGCCACAATGAGGAACTTAAAGAAAGGAAGATGTGGTCTTCGCTCAAGAAGGGATGTCACTTAGGATCATGATTTCCTTAAGAACATCATATAATGCAACATGATGTTCTTTAGAGATTTCCACAAGGTCATACAAGGACAAGTTGGTGCCTTTAGAATAGACAATGATGGTTATCTGCTATAAGACCTTATTCTCTATAACCTGGGATGCTTGTGGAGTAAGTGCTACCATAACTAGTTGTATAGAATTTGATGATGGTGGGAGGCTACTTAAGGAAGTAATATTCTATTGCTCCTAGAAGGAAACCTTTTTTTATATCTTGAAAGATTGCTTCTATGCATCAATAGCCTTCTTCTTCTCTTTGCTTGATCATGACTCATTATTCTACTAACTATGGGTGTGGATTTTTAAATGACATGAGGGAAAAGGATTAATAGAGATCTAAGATATAGTAGATGATATATTTTAAAGTTCACCATAAATGAAATAAAGTGTAAACTAGATGGATGCATAGGTTGAGTAGAAGTAGTATGATGAGAATGATTAGCATGAATGTGATATGGTGGTGGAGACAAATAGCTTGATTTTGATGATGCAACAACATAGTAAGACCAATGGATCTCATAAAGCTTCTAAGGCTGGAACAATAACTATCTAGGCTATTTGTAATTAGAATAATTAATTATCTAAGGCTTCTTAGATGAGGACTTACTTTGTATTCAGGCTTCAAAGCTGAAATTGTACCTCCATCTTCCAAGGATTCTGAAATACTTCAAGATATTTGATATCTAGATGCATAGTGGATGGATCACGCTCCACAACTATCTTGCCATTATCAATGAAATACTGGATATCATCTTTCATATTTCTATAGTTAATGTTAAAGTCATATAGAATTGATGTGATGTTAATGTTTCAATGTAACATGTCAATAGAAGTAGATGAAAAAAATAAAGCAACTATGTTAGAGTTGCAAAGAATTGACATGATGTCTCTATTTTGATGTAACACATTAGTAACACTTGAGAAAAGGCATAGAAAATAGTAAAATGTAAAAACATAAGCAGAGAGTGAATCTTAGAAATTATATTAGTTTTGTAGAGATCATCCTTCTAGTGCTAGAAAGATGTTATGATAAGGATTATCATAATCCAAGATCTAACACAACCTAACATGAAACTAAGCTAAGCAATCTTGTGGTTACAAAATGGTCCAAAAAACTAATCTCTTAATTAATCTCCCTTAAATTGAAAGAAACTTATAAGTCATTGGAAAAAAACTAACAATTTGAGCCAAATGTTTTTAATAAATATTAGAGGATGAAAAGAAAAATAGAGACTTCTTTGTACGTGAAATAGCCAATAGAAAATGAATAGAGAAGATGTGTATAATGCAAATAAAAATGACATATAGAGTGATGAACTGTATTTTGACATGCTTAATATTGGATACCAATATTGGACCCCAAGATGTGATGTTGAATATTCAATATCACAAGGTATATGCTAGCCTATAAATGTAGTGCTTGGGCACATGATTTTCATATACTTTTTGCATAGAGTAACGAAGTTCTTATAATTTAGCCATTCTAGAGTTAGAATATTTCTGAGTGCCCATAGTAGGATCCTAAGTATGTACAAACCTTTATTCGAGCATTAATGTACCTAAGAATAACTGTGTGATGGAAATAGAGATGGGCTCTTTTGATAATCCTTTCAACACTGAGAATATATTAATTTTTTCTTTAATGCATTTAATATTCATGCATGATACTTTAATACACTTTAATTAAGAAATTAATTTCTAGTTATTACTGAACATAAGCACAACCACTTCAAGCATATGTGTAGCACTTGGTAACCCTGAAATGCTTAACGTTTGGTAATCCAACAACACTATACGCATTTCGAATGTGTTCAAAGAGTGGGAATGGGTACTTGTGTTAGGCTAGCTAGGTAGTAGATTAATTAGATTTTAATTTACTCTACCTCTCATTCTTGTTCTAGGCAATTAAACTTATAAAATATTAAACTATAAAAATCATATACCTTAGTTTCACTTAACCATATACTTGTACCTCACAAGTGGAACTGAGAAGACAACGATTGTTCTAATTAGAGTTCACTTCCTTCAACTAGTGTACTTAAGGACTTAAGGTCTATGGAGTTTGACCAGATCATGCATGAACGCTTGTGATTTGTATGGTTGGGTGTAGGGGTACCTAGCTACTCATCATTGGCACCATTATCGAGGACCTTTTATTTGTTACATGTGCTACCTAGAATTTAGTGAAAATTATTCAAAATAATTGGAATGAACCTTGAATTCATATTATACTTTAAAATAACTACAATAATTTCTAAAAGCACATTACATTTTTATTTTCTAACATAAGATGTCTTCTTCTCATAAGAGCAGTTCTCTGTCCAAGTCTGATGAAGTACATCAACATGTGCCTTAATAGTACAAAGTGGTATATGCTCATCCTAATGAGTACGTACCCAACTTCACCTTCATCCTACACTAGGATGAATAGTTGTAGTGACATAACATGGATGGTAACATTACGTTGCCACTCGATCAATCCATTCCTACAATGCTTTAACAAATGCTTATACAATTAGGTCTTGAAGGACTTTATGTTAAGTACGTTGTGCATGATAGTAATGCTAAGGATTATCGTCCCACTAAGGCACAATGTCTCAAGGATCAATAGCTAGAACAACACTATGAATCTATGAAGGGGAAGTGGTTCAATGATTCCCCATTCTTACTATACCAAAAAGATGGTGGTGGAGAATCCTTCTTTAGAGGTTTTTCATTTAATGAAATTCCTCTCTTTGACTTCAATGAAAGAGGTTAAAACTAGAACCTACAATCCACAATTCACAATCCTGGTTTTGGCAAGAATGGATCCAAGGACAAAGGAAGATCCAAGAAGAAAAGTTAGGGTAGGGATGTGAATAAGAAACAAGATCATGAACATGGCCATGATCACTAAAGAGGGGGTAGCAGGCATCATGAGGGTGCTAGTCCTCCTTCCTCTTCACCTTCATCTTCTTCTTCTTCTCCTTTTGGCTCTGATTGCAACTACAAGGGGCATGACCATGATGGAGGTGACCGATGGGACCAAATGCTTGAAAGGATCATCAATTAAGTCAAGACTAGGGGTGTAGGCATTCAAGAGAGACATGACGCCATGAATGAAGGGGTAGTAGAGGACATCGTACGCATCAAAATCATGGCCTCAATGAGCCTTTGCTTGCTACTCAAAGTATACTCAATATTGTAGAGGTAGTAAGAATTCTCATGAGGCACATCAAAGATAGTTGGGTCAAGAGACTAGACATGAACAATATTTCTTAGTTTGAAGGGGGTTACACCTCAGATCCACAAAACCATCTCCAAGCTTTCCAAGATGCATATGCCTTACAAAATATAGAAAATGAGTGGCAAAAGCTTAAGTTTCTAAGGACACTCATTAAAGAAGTAGAAAACTGGTACTAGTCCTTAGAACCACAATCTATCAGATGATGGAGTACAATGCTTGAATTGTTCAATGACAAATATCAAATGTACTCTTGAGTGTCTAACTTAAGAAGGCAAATCCAAGGATGGAAACAAGGAACACATGAACCCTTGGACACTACCATAAGTTGATACTATTTCCTAGTGCATAGATGTCCTAGCCATGGTTATTCTTAATTGGACCACCTTTGCCACATTATAAATGGGCTTCAATAAGAAATGAGAAGAACCCTTGGCATCTATGCCCAAGGGTGACTATCAAAATTAAGCATCCATCAGATCCAAAGATTGATTAAGTAGGTAGCTAAAGAAGAAGGAGAATTAAGAAAATGAGAAAGTACATAAGAGTATAACCATGAACCTTCCATTTACAAAAGGGAGGTTTGATTTTGTGACAGCGACAAAGATTCATCACTTGATGAGATGATGAATTAGAAAACCTGGCCACTTCAAAAATTTCAATCTAAACTTACAACCAAGGTTGATCAATTATGGGACTCCATAGATAGCATATTTCAAGCTATTCTAAAAATTGCTAAAGATTCCAAAAAACAAGGTAGTGATCATGAGCGCAGGAGGTGCAAGGAAGTTAAACATGTCTATCAAAGAGGGAAGGGCAAAATTGCTGCAATCGAGGAAGTTACAGGAACCAAATTAAATGATGATGGTGGATGTGACATCCACCATTATGAACATCCTAAGGGATGTTATCCCATAGTGTCACACTTATAGAAGTTTTGGATGTATGCTTTGAATCCATAACTAGCACAAAGGAAAACACCCAGAACATTACCTTATCCCCAAGGCAATTCAAGGCAGTTCCACCAACAATAACAGTATTATCCAAGTGGAACTCCACCACAACCATATGAGCAGTATCAATAGTGGCATCAACCACAATCATGGACGTTGGCACCACCAAAGCAGTAATACCCTTATATAGATAACCTAATCCATATGGGTACTATGTTCAGCAACCCTTATCTCTACATGGCTCTTCCGGTCACATTTCTACTTTTCAACCTCACTACTACCCTCCTAATTATTATTGAACTCATTCTCCACATCCAAAGAGGGATATCACCTTTTACCCTTATCCTCCTCCTATTCCTACACATGTTCCTCCATCCTCTGCATAACTACCACCTACTCTATCTATGCAGGGTGAACTCCTAGCTCAACCACAACAATTAGTTCATGAAAGCCATTAATCTACAATTAGTTCATTAACTAAGTGTTTCAAATACTTGATCAAAGAAAAGATCTTTCTTCCAACCCCATAGTCCACCTAAGCTCTCAATTGCACATGCGGTTAGCAACCCTATTTCTCTATCTTCCTCTATACCAAATTCTTTCAAGTTCCCTTCAAACCAAATTCTACCCAGGATCCATGCTATGATGCTTACTCATGTTGTATCTAACTGGATCTATGCTAGAAACCTTCCCAGGAAATTAGCTAATCCTAGAAGTCCTCTTAGTTATTTGCAAATTGATAGAAATGAACCATGCATGGCTCTTCTTGATTCTAGTTCTGGTGTCAACTTGATTTCTCATGAGATGTATACTACCTGAAACCTATTGCCTCTCAAGAAGAGTAACATTAGATTAGAGTTGGTCGACCAGTCCATCACTATTCCATTGGGACTAGTAGAAGACATTGTGACTATTATCTATGGATGGTCCTATCTCACTAATATCCTGGTGATCAAGATGGAGAATTGCAAAGGGAACTTCCCAATCATCATGGAAAGGGCATAGCTAAGCACCATTAATGTAAGAATGGGCATCAAAGACCTTCCTTCGAAATATTTAAAGAAATGCATTTGAAAAGATCAAGAAGAAGCAAGTTCCATGCATCATGTACAGTGATACAGGGTGAAATTGTGTGTAGAAACTCTAGTCAATGAAATAAGCATCCATATCTACATGCAAGAAATATGTGCTAGAAGCTGATATTCAAAGGTGTCTATACATAGTAGCCACAAAACAAGAAGGCGCCTAATGGCTGACCGATGATTCTGAAAGCAGCACACTTTGCATGAAACCTACTAAGAGCCTAACATGTGCATATGTCATAAGCATGGATGAACTAGAGTAAGTTCATCACCAACTCTCCAATAATTCAAATGATGATACCTATTGGGAAGAGTTGGAAATTCTTAAAAATTTCAAGTAAGAGCCCCTTAAATTAAAAACTCTACTTGTTGGCATGGAATATGTATTCTTAAAAAATGGGAAGTTAGTCATAATCAATGCAAATCTTACTCTAGAACAAAAATAGATGTTGTTAAAAGTGGTTGAAAATGGACATAAGCTTTTGCTTGGTCATATCCTGAGCTCACAGGGATTGATCCTTGAATATGCCAACATCATATTTACACTGATCCTACCATGAAGCCAAAGAGGCAGCCACAAAAATGATTAAATCCCAGACTAAAGAAAATTTTCAAGGAGGAAATTGAACATCTCCTCAAGATGGGGTTCATCTATTCCATTATGGATAGTGAGTGGGTAAGCCCACTCGTAATTGTGCCAAAGAAAAGTGGAAAGTGGTGGGTTAACATCGATTTTTGACTACTAAATATAGTAACATTAAAGGATCATTTTCCATTACCATTAGCTGATCAAGTGTTGGAGATAATATCTAGGCATTGTTATTACAGTTTTCTGGATGATTATAGTGGCTATAACTAAATCTAGATCATGTACAAAGACTAGGCCAAGATAACATTTATAGGTCCCTGGAGAACTCTTGCATATTTTAAGATGTTGTTTGGTCTATGCAATGCCCCTACTACATTCCAACAATTGGTCTTGAGCATTTTTCAACAACAAATCAATAATGATGTGGAAGTCTTCATGGATGACTTCTCCACCTATGGAGCTACATTTGAGCAAGCCCTAGATTGCCTTGAGTAATTTCTAAAGATATGTGTTGACACAAACCTTTGGCTCAATTGGCAAAACAATCATCTGATGGTCCAAAAAGGCATTATGTTGGGGCATAGAATATCATAAGTAGGAATTGAGGTTGACTCCAAAAAAATAAGGGTCATCCAAAAAATAACCCACCAACCAAAAACTGTCAAAGATGTCTAGTCATTCCTTGCATACATTGGCTACTACCAGTGATTCATAGAGAATTTCTCTGAGGTCATAAAACCATTGGTTGAGCTAACAAAGAAAGATGCACCATTTTTCTGGACCAATGAATGTGAAAAGACATTCTAGCAATTAAAGGAGAAACTTGTAGAAACTCAAATTCTACAAGCACATGACTAGTCCAAACCATTTCATGTGATGATGAATGTATCAAATTATGCCTTGAGAGCTGTACTTATGTAGATGGATGATAAGAAATGTCCATATTATATCCACTATGCAAGTCAAAGAATTGTGGGTGCATAACTAAACTACACCACCACAGAAAAAGAATTGATGACAATGGTGTTTACTCTAGAGAAGTTTAGGCATTATGTGCTTGGATACAAAGTGTTTGTGCACATGGACGATAGTGCCATCCACTTCCTGATGAACAAGCTAATGGTAAGCCCTTGTGTCATATGGTGACTAGTGACCTTACAGGAATTTGATCCTACAATGATAGATTGAAAGGGCACTAAGAATGTAGTTGCTAACCACTTGTCTCGATTACAATGGTACAGCAAAGAGGACGAAAGCCCATTATCTAATCTATTTCCTAATGAAATCCTCTTTGTAAGGGCTGTAACTAAATAATTTCCTAATAAGCCTAAATGGTATGATGGCATTCTCACCTATCTTCTCACTTAGGAGATTCCATAAGGGTTGGATCATTGAAAGAAACAACAATTTATTCATCGAGTAAAATGCTTCATGGAGATCAATGGACACCTCTACAAGGTGTGTGCCAAAGGCCTAGTTCGTTGGTATGTCCCTGATGCTGATCAACTACACATTCTCTACAATGCTCATGAGGGTCATAATGAGGCCACTATGCTGGGAGACATGGCCATTAAAATCTTGATGGTAAGGTATTATTGGTCTATAATTTTCAAGGATGCTCACCAATATGTCCACCCTTGTAAATGCTACCAACAAGATGGGGGAATGATTGCTCAAATGGAGGGACCTTAATAATGGATCCAACCATTGGAACCCTTCAACATCTCGAGCATTGATTTCATGTATCCCATCATGCACATGTCAAATGGAAAGGCATAGATCATAATCATTGTTGACTATTGTATGAAATGGGCAAAAGTAGTAGCCATCATCAACTATACATCTTCTATTGCTACTCGGTTTGTACAAAAAAATGTTGTAAATAGGTTTTATGTGCCACATGCATTAATTTCTAATAATGGAACTCACTCTATGGGCACTACCTTTTAGAAGCTTATGCAATGCTTGGAAGTTGAACATAAACTCACAACACCCTACCACCCCCAAGCCAATGGTCAAGCTAAGGTTACAAATAGGGAAATCACAAAGATTCTAACAAGAACTATTAGAAAATATAGGAAAGACTGGAGCAAAAAACTCAACAATGCCCTCTAGGCCTACCACCCAACATGGAAATTTCCTATAAGCTATTCTCCCTATGAGCTTGTGTATGAAAAATTACCAACACTTCCTATTCAATCCAAGCTTTATACACTTTCAACAGCCTACGACCTTGACCTTGACCTTGACTTAAGTCTAGCACAAAAAGAAAAATTAATGACTTTCAACTTACTAGATAAAAACTGATTGGTCTCCCTATCATCTAACAAGTTGCACAAGGCATTCAACAAAAAGTTCCATGACCTTAAAATTAGGAAAGTCAAATTTCAATTAGGAGATAAGGTTCTCTACTGGAACCCCACACACATACCTTAATGAACTAAGCTCCAAAATTTTTGAGAATAACCTTATATAATTTATGAAACTTTTCCTTCTAGGGCCTTGATGATCTACAAACTTGAAAGCCCAAACAAGAAATAGTTGATCAACATACAACAAGTCAAACCTTTCCACGAGCATAAGCTATCTAATATAACAAATGCCTCATTGGATGGACAACCACACTTAATATTTTGGGTCTTCCCCTTTCAACTTAGTCATGGGGAAGATGGCCACCCATGCTAACTATATAAGTGGCTCTTCAATTTGTCACCTTTTTATTTTACACCTTGTTACTTTTACAACTTTTTGTTTTGCACATTCTTTATTTTACATCTTCTTATTTTCATGTTATTAATCTTTTCTAATTTTTTTTTACACCATCATAAGTACATTTGCTATTTCTTAAATATTTTACACTTTATTTTATATTTTCTTTTATTCTAGTATGATTTTCTAACTTCTTGTTATAAGTGCCAGACACAGTGATAATTCATTGCTTGATGGTGGTATGTACCATTCAATTATTTAATTATTAGTGTCTAGATTCTAGCTTTGAATTTTGTTACTAATAACTTCAACATGGTTTCTTTTTCATGCAACAAGTAGTGAGTCTACAACATCCACCCATCCACAACCTCTATGATTTTCCTTGTTCTAGAAATGTGCAGTCTCTTTTTCATTAATAAAACTTTAACAAACTTGTGACTTGGTAGTTTCCAGACTTGGAAAGGGTTCAAAGGTTTGACTAGAGTTTGACTTCAAGGGGATTCAGTGATCTTTGTTCCTTTCTACTTACTTGGGTGCATGTGTGTTTTCATGGATTTATTACCATTCTGTGTCAACCAATAATAGGAAGTTGAATAATTCTTTTCATGATATGGTTTCCATCATCAACAAAAATACCAAAAAAAACTAAAATGATGGGAATTCAAAGCACATCCCTTAGACAAAATAAACAAGATACATGCATTGGTTATGGGACTAGAAAGACATGTTACCCATGCCTAAAGGTCTCCTTTAACTAAGGTCCTTCCTCACTTCCTACTTCTCTTTTCTTATCTAATAAGGAATAATGTTTATTCTATGGGAGCACTCTTGTGTCTTAGTGGGGTGGACTAGTCTTAGAATGGCAATGCAAAGTCGCTGAATGTGGTTGGTTTTGATCTAGACTAAAAATGGATTTTATCAAGTTATTTAACCACAAACTTGACAAGGGACTTCATGTGACCTTAATCAGGAACTCTATTTCACTCTCTCTCATCCATCTATGCTTTCCATGTCTCACCTCACCACTAGTTTCATGTTCTCATTCAATGTCTTGGTTTGAGATGTCGAATTTCTTAGGTGGTTTCTTCCAGGTATTTGTACTTAACTTTTCATAACCATTAATCATCTATGGGGCCCATGGACTCCTTGATTTGAAGTTATGCTAGGTCAATAAAAGGCTTGTGCCTACTTTGGGGAGGATCCACTTACATATCTTTTGGTCAAGTTAGTTAAGTTCTTTACCCATAGACATCCTTACAATCAAACCCTTTTGTGTGCCTCATCAATGACATCCAACTATGAGCATCTTCACAATGTTCATTAGTGAAATCCTCTTCTTATTTGTTGTGAATTCTTAAACCCTCTTCAACCATTTTATCACATTTGGACTTTTCCAATTTCTTAGTGGACCACTTATTCATTTTACCCTATTTTTCAATCTTCCTGCTAACACTACTAAACAAGTCACTTCACCATAATCACAACCCAGCCAAGTGTAACTACTAATAAGACAAGGTACCTACTAGCTATATGTTACACATTGCATACTAATTTGTGATTTTGTTGTAATTGCAGTGGGAAGCGTGGACCAGAAGTGGCACTATCTTCAACAAGGACAATGCAACAACATCATGTGATGAGGATCGCTCATGATCATTCGATCTTCTCCCTCATTCTTCTACTACCAAGACGAGTTGGATGTCAGTCTTGTCTAGGGTGTTCAATTCTATTGTCATGAATATCCAATTTTGTAAAAAAAATTGTAAATCTGTACACTTGGACACTTAGAGTCTATTTTCTCCATCCGAGTCAATCTAAATGTTAGTCAATAATCCCATACCTACCCAATATTTTGTAAGGAACTTGTTCCTCCTCTTGTTCACTCGAGGATGAGTTTTCATTCAGCCATGGGGGTATGATGAACCATATTTTGACATGCGCCAATATCGGATACCCAATATCAAACCCCAAGATGCGATGTCAAATATCTGATATCATGGGGTATATGCTAGCCTATAAATATAGCACTTCGGCATACAATTTTCATATAGTTTTTGCATAGAGTAATGAAGTTCTTGCAATTTAGCCATTCCAAAGTTAGAATATTTCTAAGTGCCTAAAGTAGGAGTCTGAATGTGTATAGACCTTTATTTGAGCACTAATGTACTTGAGCACAATAGTGTGATGAAAATAAAGACAAGCCCTTTTGATAATTCTTTCAGCATTGAGAATAGATTAATGTTTCATTTAATGCATTTAATATTCATGCACTCTACTTTAATACTCTTTAATTAAGCAATTAATTTTCAATTGTTAATGAACACAAGCACGACCACTTTGAGCATACGTGTAGTGCTTGGTAACCTAGAAATGCATAACGTTTGGTAACCTAGCAGCACTATATGCATTCAGGATGTGTTCGAAAAGTGGGAATAGGTGCTTGTGTTAGGCTAGCTAGGTAGTAGATTAATTAGATCTTAATTTACTCTACCTCTCATTTTTGTTCTAGGTAATTAAACTTATAAAATATAAAATGATAAAAATCATATACCTCAGTTTCACTTAATCATATACTTGTACCTCACAAGTGGAACTAATAAGACAATGATCATTCCAATTAGATTTCACTTCCTTCAACCAATGTACTCAAGGACTTAAGGTCTACGGAGTTCAACTAGATTGTGCATAAATGCTTGTGATTCGTATGGTTGGGCATAGGGGGGTACCTAGCTGCTCATTAAAGAGTAACATGCATCTATTAAGAAAAATAATTAGCAACAAAGAATAAAACAAAATAGATCTAATTTTTAAAGCATTAAACTAGAGAGATAGATAGTGTAGAAAATAAATCTGAAGAAGATCTAGATAATATTGAAGATAAGGAAAACTAAAAAATACAAGATTTATCTTACAAGAGAAATCAAAGAATGGACACCTGCTACAAATGTCCTAGGAGATGTACCAAGAATTAGAGGCATTTGACAAGAATCCATGTTACCTCATTCTTTCTCTAATGTATGCACCTAATGTAGATCAAGTAAAGAGATGAATTAGATTAGTGTGTTAATATGAATTCAAGTAATTCTTCGTTGATGAGTCATCTTTGGTTGGCTGCATTTATGGGAGTCTTGATTTCAATTATAGTGAAGCTCTTGCATTTTTTCCATTTGAAAGTTAGAAATTTTTTTCCTAAGTGCCTACAACAAGAGTCATTGAGTGTATGGATCTTTATTCGAGCATTGTTGTACCTTAGCATGACAATGTGTGTGGCAATGAATACAAGCTTTCTGATAAACCTTGCAACACTTTGGATAGATTAGCTCTTCTATTTATACATTCAATGTTTTCAGTTATTTGTTGATTATTCTCAATTATTTTGTAGTTATTTTCTAGCAACTAAATTAATGATGTTATTAAGCTAGATAGATTAAATACATAAGTACGACTACTTCGAGCATAACATGTATTCACTTGGTAATCCCAGCAACATTATTACTTGGTATAGCCAGTAGCGTAATATTTGGTCTCCCAACAGTGGAAACATGGGTTTAGGACATGTATGGATATGTTAGGATTAGCTTAATAATAGTTAGTTAATTAATTCAGATTAGTTAATCAAATTCTTTTTCCTACATTTCAAGCACCCAAAACATAAAACATAAAATAATAAAAATCAAATGCCTCAATTACACTTAACCATACCAACGTGCATCACAAGTGTAATTAGGAGGACAACAATGGACCTTAAGGCTAGATTCACTTTCTAAAGGGCTAGTGCACTAGAAATGATAAAGTCCACAGAATTCAACTGAGTTGCACGTGAATGCTTCGTGATTCATATGGTTGGGCATAGGGGTACCTCGCCGCTTACCATTGGCACCGTTGCCAAGGACTTTGTTTGTGGAACATGTGCTATTTAGGTCTAAGTGAATACCATTAATATTATTGTACGAACCTAAAAGTCCATATCGATCCCACTATACATAAACTATAAAATCACACTAACAATTTCATTTTGTTTTACAAAATGTCTTCTTCTTCTTATAAGCATGATGATACTAAACCATCGATCCCACAGGAATGCAAGGTAGTATACACTCATCAAAATGAGTTTGTACTGAATTTCACCTTCATCCTACATCAAGATGGGCAAATTTAGTGATGTGATATGGAGGGCAACGTTGTTTTTCCCCTCAATAGATCTATGCCAGGAATGCTAATTAAAACCCTTAAGAAGTTGGGCATAGTAGATCTTCACGAAGAGTATGTTGTGGATGGATATGACACTCAGAACTATCATCCCACTAAAACACAACATAAGAGAGATAAACGTCAAGAAAGACTCCATGAAGCCACAAAGGGAAAACATTACACTAACCCCTTATTCCTACTAGATCAAGCAGATAATGAGGACCCTCCTTTGGAAGGTTCCCAACATGAAGATTCTCCACCCCTTGCTAACGATGGTGAGGGTGTGAACTTGACCCTACGATTAACTATTCATAAACTAGGTTCAAGAAGGAGTGATAGCCAAGGTAGGGACTCAGGTGAACATTGTAATAATAAGGGATCTAATGATGAAGATCATAAAAAGCATAAAAGTGGTCGTAGACACCATGATGATGGTGGTGGTCCACCTTTCTTTTCATCCTCTTCATCTGATTCTGAACATTCCTCTTCATCTGACAGTTCTCATAAAAGTTGTCATTGAAACAACCTTAATGAAGGTGATCGATGAAATAATAATGACCATGAAGGCCATCAAAACCGAAGGGATGACCAAAACCATCATCAACATCATCAACATAGCGATGATGATGAACCTTTACTAACAACTCAGAGTATGTTTAACATTGTGAAGGTAATAAGAATTCCAACTAGGCATATGAAGGATAGTCAGATCAAGCGCCTAAATATGAATAATATTCCAAGATTTGAGGGGGATAAAACTCTGATCTACAGACACATCTGCAAGCTTTTCAAGATGCCTGTGCCTTACAAAACATCAAGAATAAGTGGAAAAAACTCAAGCTTTTCCCAAGGACACTTGTTAACGAAGTTGAAAGTTGGTACCAGTCCTTAGAACCAAAATCTATCCAAAGATGGAGTACCATGTTAGAACTGTTCAATAAAAAATATCAAACGTACTCTAGAGTGTCTAATTTGAGAAGGCAAATCCAAGGCTGGAAATAAGGAATACATGAACCCTTGGATGCCACCATGGGCCAATATTATTCACTCCTACATAGATGTCCTGGTCATGGTTACTCTTAGAGGGAATAACTTTGCCACATCATAGATGGGCTTAGGGAAAAAACAAGAAGAACCCTCGGGGTGCCCAAGGGAGGTTGTCTAAAATGAGAGCTCATCAAATCCAAAGGCTAATTGAGTAGGTAGAAAAAGAAGCAGATGAGCTACCAAAAAGGGAGAGTACTGAAGAGTATAATAGGGATCCATCCATCAGAAAATGAGAGGTCCAATTTTGCGACTAGGAGGATTTACCACTTGGTGAAGTGGTGAACAAAAAAACCTTGCCTATCCAAAAATCTGTTTCTAATATTTCAACCAAGGTTGACAAATTATGAGACTCTTTGGATGAAAATTTTCAAACCACTTTAAAAATTGCTAAACAATCCAAAGAAAAAAATAGTGATCATAATCATAGATGGTGAAAAGAAGCTGAACATGCCTACCAAAGATGTAAGGGCAAAGCTACTGCAATAGAGTAATTTGTGGAGTCTAACTCTGATGATGAAATTGAATGTGACATCTATTAATATGAACATCCAAAGGGATGTTTCCCTATGTTGTCACACTTACAAGAGTCTAGAATGTATGCATTGAACCCCCGCCTAGCATGTAGGCAAGCTCCAAGATGATTGCCTTACCCTCAAGGTAGTCCAAGACAGTTCCACCAGCAACAACAAGCTTACTACCCAAGTGGAACTCCTCCACAACCTTATGAATAGTACCAATAGTGGTACCAACCACAATCATGGGGAATGCCATCGCCAAGGTAGCAGTACCCTTATAGGCAACCAAATCCATATCCATACAGGTACTATGTTTAGCAACCTATTTCCCCTAGAAGTTCAGCAAGTCATGCATCATTCCAACATCACTATTACCCTCTAGAGTACCACTGGACACATTCACCATCCACTCAAGGGGAAACCCCATATCAGTATCCTTATCATCCTCCACATCCCTCTGCACCTACATCTCCACCTTCAACTTAACTACCTCCTACTCCATCCATGTAGGGTGAAATTCCTCCACAGCCATAGCAATGAAATGCTATAAGGGTTGTACACTCACAACCACTTTTTCAACCAAGTGGCTCAGATAATCAATCAAGGAAATGACCTTTCTTCAAGCCCAGTAGTCCTCTCCAGCCCTCACAATCTACTTCGATTGATCACCTTACCTCTCCAATACCCTCATCCTCTACATCAAATACCTTTGAGAACCCTTCAAACCAAGTGCCACCTAGGATTTGCATTATGATGCTAACTCATGTTTTTTTTTTACTGGATCAAGGCTGGAAACCTTCCTACAAAAATATCTAATCCAAGAAGTTCACTCATCTTTCTACAGATTGCTAGACAAGAGCCATGTAAGGCTCTTCTTAATTTTGATTTTAGAGTTAACCTCATCTTCCATGATATGTACAATGCCTAGAACCTACCGCCTCTTAAGAAGAGCAACATCTATTTAGAATTAGCAAATTAGTTGATTATGGTCCCTTTGGAATTAGTAGAGGACATTATGACCATAATTTGTGGATGGTCCTATCCTACTAATTTTCTAGTAATCAAGGTGAACAACTACAAAAGTGACTTCCCAATTATCATGGGAAGGGCTTGGTTAAGCACAGTCGATGCATGAATGGGTATAAGGGATCTATCTCTCGAAATATCTAAGGATAATGAATTAGGAAAAATTGAGAAGAAGCGTATTCCATGCATCATGTACAATGACAATGGGTGCAATTGTGTGTAAAATATTTGGTCCATCAAAAGCACATACATTAAGGTATGCAATCACTGTGCACAAGAAGTTAATATTCAACAATGCTTGTATGCAGTAGCCATAAAGTAAGAGGGCACCCAGTGGCTAATAGCTTATTCAAATAGCAGCACAATATGCATGGAACTAACTAAGAGTTTAACTTGTGCATATGTAGAAGGCATGGACAAAATCGAACAAGTCCATTCCAAACTCTCTAATGAAGATAATGATAACTGTTGGGGAGAGTTGGAGATCCCTGATCACTTCAAGAAAGAGCCCTTAGAACTAAAAAATTTACTAGTCGAAATGGAGTATGCATTTTTAAAGAATGGTAAACCAGTCATCATTAATGCCAAACTTTCTCCTAAACAAAAAGACAAGTTGTTGAAAGTAATGAATAAATGGTCAACAACCTTCACTTCATTATATCCAGAACTAACAGGAATCGATCCAAGGATATGTGAGCACTGCATTTATACTAACCCAGCCATGAAGCCTAGAAGGCAGCCACAAAGGCAACTAAACCCCAAATTGAAGCAAATAATTAAGGAGGAAATAGAGCAACTCCTCAAGGCGGGGTTTATCTATCCAATTGTGAATAGTGATTAGGTTAGCCCACTTGTAATTGTACCAAAGAAGGATGATAAATGGCAAGTTTGCATTAACTTTAAGTTGTTAAACATGGAAACATTTAAGGATTACTTTCCTTTGCCATTTGTGGATCAAGTATTAGACACCATATCCAGGCATTGTTATTATAGTTTCTTGGATGGTTATAGTGGCTATAACCAAATCCAAATTGCACCCAAAGATCAAGCCAAGACAACATTCACGAGTCCCTAGGGGAATTTTGCATACTGTAAGATGCCATTTGGTCTATGCAGTGCCCCCGTAACATTTTAATGCTTGGTCCTTAGTATCTTTCAACAACAAATTGGTAGTGATGTTGAAGTTTTCATGGATGACTTCTCCATCTATGGAGCTACCTTTGAGCAAGCCTTGGACTTACTTGAGCAAGTACTAAAAAGATGTGTTAAGACAAACCTACGACTCAACTAGCAAAAAAGCCATCTCATGGTCCAAGAAGGCATCATGCTAGGGCACTAAATTTCATAGCAAGGGATTGGGGTAGACCCAAAAAGATAAGGGTCATCCAAGGAATAACACACCAACCAAAGACCATCAAAGATGTTTGGTCATTCCTTGGACACATTAATTACTACCAATGCTTTATTGAGAATTTCTCTAGGATTGCTAAACCATTGGTAGAACTTACCAAGAAAGATGCACCTTTCATATGGACTAAGGAATGTGAAAATGCATTCCAACAATTAAAAGAAAAACTTGTAGAAACACCAATCCTATGAGCACCTAATTAGTTCAAACCATTTCATATCATGACAAATGCATCTAACTATGCTTTGGAAGTCATGCTCATGTAGATGGACAATAAGAAACATCTATATTATATCCACTGCGCAAGTTGAAGCATTGTGGGGGCATAGTTAAATTACACCACCATGGAAAGAGAATTAATGGTAGTGGTGTATGTGCTAGAAAAGTTTAGACATTATGTGCTAGGTTATAAAGTATTTGTACATATGGACCATAGTGTAATTCACTTCCTTATGAATAAGCTGACGGTAAGCCCTCGTGTTATACAGTGGCTTATGATCTTGCAGGAATTTGATATTACTATGGTAGATTGAAAAGGGACAAAGAATATGGTCATTAACCATCTTTCTCGCTTAATATGGGATAACAAAGAGGAGGAGAGCCTGCTCTCTAGTTAATTTCCAAAGGAACTCCTCTTTACTGGAGCAATAAATGAACAAATGCCTAAAAAAGTAGTATGGTATAATGGTATCCTCACATATCTTCTCACTCAAGAGATGCCACAAGACTTGGATTTTAGGAAAAGACAACAATTTCTTCATCGGGTCAAATACTTCATGAAAATTAATGGACACCTTTACAAGGTGTGTGTCAATGGCCTGATCCATTGGTATGTCCCTGACGAAGATCAATTACGCATTCTCCAGGATGCTCATGAAGGACCTTACAGAGGCCACTATGCAAGGAGATGCATAGCCATAAAAATCCTGATGGCAAGGTACTATTGGCCCACAATCTTTAGGGATGCCCACCAGTTTGTCAAGTCTTGTGAATGTTGTCAATGTGACAAGGGGATGACCACTCATATGGAAGTTTCTCAATAGTGGATTCAACCACTAGAACCTTTTGACATATGGGGCATTAACTTCATGGGTTCCATCACACCCATGTCTAATAGGAAAGCATATATTATAGTAGCAGTTGACTATTGCATAAAATGGGCTGAAGTAGTAACCATTACAGACTGCACATCATCAACTACTGCTAGATTTATCCAACATCATATGATCAATAGGTTTGGGGTGCCACTTTCACTAAGTTCTAATAATGGAACTAATTTCACAGGTGTCACATTTAGAAAATTAATGCAACCCTTAGGGGTAGAACATAAATTAACAACACCTTACTACCCCTAAGCCAATGGTCAAGAAGAGGTAACCAACTAGGATATTACTAAAATATTAATGTGAACCATTAGCAAATATAGGAAGGATTGGAGCAGAAAAATTAAAGATGCTCTCTGGGCTTATCAATCAACTTGGAAACTTCCTATTGGATATTCTCCCTATGAGTTAGTGTATGGAAAACTTCCAACACTCCCAATTTAATCTGAGCTCCATACACTCTTAATGGCTTGTGATCCAAACCTTGACGTAAGTTTAGCACAAAAGGAAAAATTGATCAATTTGAACGTGCTAGACGAAAATCACTTAGTGGCCCTATCTTTGAATGAGGTGAACAAAGCATTCAGCAAGCAACAACATGACCTTAAAATTAGGAAAGTAAAGTTTTAGCTAGGAGATAAGGTCCTTTACTAGAACCCTACACATGTACCTCAAAAGGAAAAATTTCAAACATTGTGGGAGGGACCTTATGTAATTGATCAAACCTTTTCCTCTAGGGCCATGATAATTTACAAACCTGATAGCCTAAGTAAAAAGTAGCTAGTCAATATCCAACAAGTCAAGCATTTCCTAGAACCAAGATTGGCCAGTGTAAATACCACCTCACCTAATGGACAACCACGTTCTATTTTTCGAATCTCCTCCTTCCAACTCAGTCATGGGGAAGATGGCCATCCATGCTAACCATTACCATGGCCTCTCAATTTTTTCTACCCTTTTTGTTTTTCTCATTTTTTATTTTACAAATTTTTTATTTTTAAATTTGTATAATTTTATACCATTTTTTAGTACATTTAAATTTTCTTGATTATTTTACACTTTCTTATATATTTTATTCTATTTTTTCTCTTGTGTTTCTTTTGATTAAGTGTGATATTTTCTTATTTATGCTAATAAATCGACTTTGTTGTCATAGGACACAATGCTGTTGTTGCTATTTACTAATGAAGGTTTGTGCTAAATGTGTAATTATTGATGTCTGGTTTTTATTTTTGAATTCTGATGTCTAATGACTTTGACATGGTTTATTTTTCATGGGATAGGTAGTAAGTCCATGTCATCCACCCATCCAAAAGAACTCTATGGTTTTCCTTGTTCTAGAAATTTGAGGTCCCTTTTTCATTAAAGAAACTTTTAATTAATTAGTGACCTTGGTAGTTCTAAAATTGGAAAGGATCTAAGGGTTTGAAAAGGGTGTGACTTTAAGGGGACTCAATACTCTTTGTACTCTTCTTCTTGCTTGAGTGCTTGAGCTTTTTTCACGGACTTCTTACCATTCCATACCACCCAATGATAGGAAGCCAAATAATGTTGTTGCATGGTGTGTTCCCATCATTCAAAACAAAAATAAAAATAAAAATGATGGGAATTCAAAGCACATCCCTTCGACATGAATAAAGTCCTTGCATGGTATGGTTCCGATTTCAAAAAAATAATGAAAATTCAAAGCACACCCCTTGGACAAATAAAAGCGCTACAAGCACTAGTTATGGGACTTGAACGACATACACCTATGCCTAAAGGTCCCCTCTAACTAAGGCCCTCTCTCTCTCACTCTTCCTACCTCTCTCTCCTCTTATGGAATCATGGTTGTCTTGTGAGAGTAGTCTTTTGTCTCAAGTGGATGGATCAATCTTAGGGTGGCAATGCAAAGTCACTAAAAGCATATGGTTTTAGTCTGGACTGAGGATGGAACTTCTTGGGTCATTTTAACCACAAATCCATAAGGGACTTCTTATCACCTTAATTTGGAACTTCATTCCACCTTCTCTATCATCCATCCATGCTACCATTACTCACCTCATTACCGAGTTCTATGTTATGCTCTATGTCTTAGTCTGATGTATTGGGATTCTTAAGTGGATTCTTTTGGGTTGATCCTTAACTTGTCATGATCATTAAATCAACTATGGGGCCCACGAACTCCTTAGTTGAGGTTATGCACGGGCAAAAAGGGCATGAGCCTGCTATGCGGAGGATCCACTTGCATAGCTTTTGGCTTAATTACTTAAGGTTCCCTACCTTTGACATCATTGCAATCCTATATTCTGTATTTTCCATTATGTAAACTGCTTAGTACTCCCTAATCTTTCATTACATTTATCCTTTAAACCAATTTTTCTCCATTTTTTCATATTTATGAAATTCAATGCCCTCTTTTCATGATTTCATACTATTCTTGGTCTCCTAAGCTTTCATTTGATCCCAATTTCATTGAAAAATTCCTTGTATTTTGAAAGTTTGACCAAAGTCAATGATGGTCAATAGCTACATCATTGAGGCCTCATCGACGTAGCCAACCTTATAGACAAGGCTCCATCATCAAGGCCTTGTTGACACAATACAAAAACTCTATATATACCGTCGAGCACTTTGGAATTCTTTGTCATTTGCTCATAACACAGGGAATTTTTGCAATTTTTCAAAGCCCAAAACCTTCCAAAGCCCATAACTTTCAAATTTTTTGTCCAAATCATTCCGTTTTTCGATCCTATGCTTACCAAAGGTGAGATCTTTATCGTGGGGCCACAAACCTTAAGGTTTTTGATGCAATTTTTGAAAATTTTTTCTAACTCCCCTAAGGGTTAGTAACTTTAATCATACATAAATGTCAACTTTTTCCAAGTTAACCCTTCTAACAACCTTTGGAATGATTTAACAATGATAAGGCATAAATAGAAATAAAAATTAAGTTGCTTAAGTCAGCCATAATCATAGCTTAGCCAAGTGTAACTACCCTCAAGAGTTAAGGTATCCCAATTTTTTTAGGGTTACATAATAATTGCTAATTCATGGTTTTATTGTGATTATAAATGGCACCCAAACAAAAGCACTCGTAGGAAGGAGAACCATCGCAACCATAAGAGAAATGACCTAGAGTTAAAAGGGGCTAGGAGGAACAAGGCCAAGAACAACAAGAGGTGGCCCATGCAATGGGACCTCTTCAGGAGGAACCCAAAGTGGAATCTGTTCAACAGATTCTAGAAGAAGAAGTGCCTACTAAACAATCTCAATGAGGAGAAGCACCTAGACTTATGCCTAGGCTTGAGGTCACTCTGACTCAAGCCTACCTAGACGTCATCAAGTTTCAAGAGCTCCAAAGATCAGTTCTTTAAGAAATAAACTTCAGGCCATTTTTGGAGAAAGCTCCAAAATATGTTAGAACACAATTGCAAACCTATTTCATGTGGCCAATCATCATGACTAATGGGGAGTGGTACATGGGAGAGACTTACCTCTTCTAGAACAGCCGAAGGCTAGGGTCCATTATGAAGATCAAGGACATTCAAGTGTCCTATTCAACAAAGGCCATTACATAAGCACTGGGGTTACCTGACATCAGAACATAGCTAGTGGAAATATCAACAAAAGGTGATCCTAAGGTGAAAAGGGAGTGGACCCAGCAATGTTACGGGGTGGACTATAAGGGGTATGGCACGCTTACACCAATGGAGTGAATTTATTTCAAAATTGCATTTATCACCTCAATCCAACAGTGAGGCCAAGTAAGGTGATTGCCTTCTCCACTTATGCATGTGCCGCTCTAAGTGAAAATTTTCCTGTTAACCTTCCATAACTAATTTATTTGGAGATTGAGAAATGTTTCAAGAAGAACAAACATGGAAGGAGGACCCTGCCATTTCCATGCCTAATAAGAAAACTTTGTAGGAGGGTAGGTATTGTTCGCTATTTCAACAACACTCTCATGCATACTCCCTTGGCCTCATGGGCAGAAATAATGAAGGATAAAACATCAACAGCCATACAAGAGGAGGAGTTGCCACCACCACCACCCACTCAGGAGAAAACACCAAAGGCATGTGTAATCCTTGAGCATCTGTGACAAGTCCAAGAATAGCTCTTGAGTGAACAAGAGTAGTAGGAAAAAATAAGTGGGGTAGATCCATCTATGTATTAGCCAGTAATGAGTCACCTTAATGAGGTGGCTCAAATAATTAGCTAAAAGGAGAGAGGTGGTTTCATTTTCTCTTCTTGAAGAATGCAACTACCTTCGAGGTTGGATCCCAATGCTCAAGAGGTGACGATGTCACTAGTGACAAATCATTTATTCCTAGAAATCTCTGGGAATGCTGACACTTTCTCGGTGAGGTTGGAGAAAGCTGAAGAGGCAACTGTCTTGGTGATGTAGCACCAAGGGCAGAAAATCATCGTAGAAGTGGTAGCTAACTATGTAGCTGAAGCATTGAATGCATGGGCGGCATTTGTACCAGACATATCTGCATTCCAAGATGTGCAGATGTCTGCAAGCATGGTCAACAGGAAAATGAACACAGCTCAACACAAACAACTACTGAAATGACTAGTGGAAACTAGGCAACCAACTTCGAATATCTTTGATCTTTTGAAGAACATCACTACAACCCACTTGGAGCTACTAAATGCAAGGGACAAATGCATCATTTTGGAAGGGTAACTAGAAATGACCCAAGAGCAAAATCAATGCTTAGCCATGGAGGTTGCTAAACTTCATGCTCGACTTGTAGAGAAAATAATCCTTAGCCTGGCAATGACAAGAGATGAAGCTATCAAATAGCTTCAGGAAAAACTTCAAAAGGCTAAGGAGGAAGCAACAATGACCATCTTCAAACAGTCCATGGTAGAAGTTGAAACACATTCAATTAAAAAGGACTTAAATTAGATGTGCCAGAAAAATGAGACACTGACTGCACAAAATCATCGCCTATGAAATGTTGATCTCAAAGAGATCAAATGCAGGAATTCATTCATCAATAGCAGGATCAACTTGCCGAAGTCAACACTGAATTAAGAAAATTGGCTGCAAAGAATCAAAATCTGTCAATAGAGGAGGTGCACATCTTGCGACAAAAGTTGGCCATTGAAATTGCCACTTAGAAGAATGAAGCTCTCAAAGTTTGAGAGGGTGAAAAATCACTATAAGGACCAAGTTGGCTTGTAAAAATAAATTAATGAAAAAGAAATCCAAATGGCAAAGGCTAAAGTTAATGAGGGCCTCTAGCAACTCTAACAAGGAAGAGAGATGTGGCAGCCCATCCTTGATGGGATTGATGCCTACAACAAAGCAAAGATCCACTTGAAGGAGTTGCAAATTTAAGAAATGATAGAATATATGGAGTTGGCTTATCATTATTATGCAAACCTAGCAATGCTGACAATTGGACGATTGCAATCAAAGTTGGAGAAGCATGTGGCTAGCTCATATTTTCTATATGAGGCCGAGTTCAAACACCACAAAGACACCAAGCAAAAGCTTGAGATTGCTAATGTTGAACTCAAAGTCCTCAAAGGGTGATTCATAGACCAACAACCCATCGCTAAGGACCTAGCCAGATGGATGAACGACTACCAAGAGTTGAAGAACATAGTGTAAGAATTTGACATTGAATGTAAACAGTTCATTGCCTAGTTTGTTAATGTCAATGAGTTATTTCTAGTGATCCTATGTCCTTGGGATGTGCCCATTCCAACCCACATTGGGGAAGCTACATGGATGGTGCATGATCCCAAGAGTAAGGAGGAGAAAATGAAAGCATTGCTGGATGCTTTTCACCTCCCACCTAAAGTTGCAGTAGTAGCAAGACAACCACAACCTCAACCACTGCCAGTGCATGAAGTCGGTGAGGGTCCCTCGGAGCCTCAAGAACCACCACCACTTGGGACCATTTGATCTTCTCCAACAAGCTTCACATCATTAAGGAATGTGTTGTTCAAAGTTTTGATGAGTTATGTCTTCGTGTTCAATTTTGTGTCCTAAACACCATCATTTTTGTAATGTGTTGATCCGTACACTTGGGCACTCCATTTTTTATCAAGTCAGTCAAGTTTGTTTTGTTGAAAGAAAAGTCAATCGATAATCCCATACCTTTCCAATTTTGTAAAAGAACTCAAGGACAAGTTTTCATTTAGTCATGGGGGTATGATGAGTCATTGTTGGTTGGTTGCATTGACGAGGCCTCATTAATGTAGCTGACTGCATCGACGAGGCCTCATCCACGAGGCCCCATCGATGCATTTTGACCTACGTTAACGATGCCTCATCGACACAATGTCTATCCATCACCTATAAATATGCGCCTACTCACCGCATTTATGGGAGTCCAAATTTCAATTGTAACAAAGCTCTTGCATTTTTTCCATTTGAAAGTTAGAATTTTTTCCCCTAAGTGCCCGCAATAGAAGTCATTGAGTGTATGGATCTTTATTCAAGCATTGTTGTACCAAAGCACGACAATGTGTGCGGCAATAAAGATGAGATTTCTAATAAACCTTGCAGCACTTTGGATAGATTAGCTCTTCTGTTTATGCATTCAATGTTTTCAATTATTTGTTGATTATTCTTAATTATTTTGCAATTATTTTCTAGCAATTGAATTAATGAGGTTATTAAGCTAGATAGATTAAATACATAAGTACGACCGCTTCAAGTGTAACATGTATTCACTTGGTAATCCTAGCAATGTTATTGCTTGGCATGCCTAGTAGTGTAACATTTGGTTGCCCAGTAGTCAATACATGGGTTTAAGACATGTACGGAAAGTGGGAACAAATACTTATGTTAGGATTAGCTTAATAATAGTTAGTTAATTAATTCAGATTAGTTAATCAAATTCCTTTTACCTATATTTCGAGCACCAAAAACATAAAACATAAAATAATAAAAATCAGATGCCTTAGTTACACTTAACCATACCAACATGCATCACAAGTGTAATTGGGAGGACAATGATGGACCTTAAGGCTAGATTCACTTCCTAAAGGGCTAGTGCACTGGAAATGATAAAGTCCATAGAATTTGACCAAGTTGTACATGAACGCTTTGTGATTTGTATGGTTGGGCATAGGGGTACCTCATTGCTCATCATCTATGTATTAGAAGGATAACACAAAGGAGATACAAATGCATCAGTGCAAGATAAAGAGACAGAAATCAAAGACACTGATCTTTCTAGAGGAAGAGTAGTTATTCTACAAAGAGACAAAATCTTTGAAAAGGATTTCCAAATCACCAATTGCAAAGAATGCTAATTGTATTAAGTAGTAGAGATAGTTGAAAAATGTTAAGCAAATCTCCAAAAAGATTATATCAAGAAAAATATCAACCAACCCTTTTTATTTAGAGGTATTCTCCTATTTATAGGCTAAAAATGGCTTGTAGAGTATGAAGAAATGATACATTGGGGTCCACAAAATCTTCTAGAGGATTCTAGAAGCTTATGAATAGGAGAATTAATGTGCAGATTAGTTGATGTAAAAATTGACATTGAACATCAAATGCAAGATTGAAACAAGATATCAAAGAGTTAGCTAACATTGAACATTGAAAAGATAATTTGCTACAAAAGTAAAATTTGATAGTGGACGTCAAAAGTGAGATTAACACTAGAAAACAAAAAGGTAGATGCAAAATTGATGCTAGAGTTGACACCAGATGTCAAAACTGAGAGCTAGAGATGATGAACCAAAAATGATGTTGTTGATGATGCAAGACATCACTTCTAGCAAGCTAAAGATAAAAATCTAGAAACTATGTTGCAAATGATACAAGATGTCAAATTTGGATCATTGAAGATGGCTTTAAGCTAAAGCCATAGAACATACCCATGACTCTGATTTATGTAAAAAAAGCCAAAGTGGGTACAACAAAGGGGTTTAACACTAATATTATTATGCAGTGCCACCAAATTCAGTAGGTGATCCTTCAAGTAGAACCATCACTTCTTTACCTTTCTATGAATTGCTTGATGATTTATATGAATCTATTACTTAAGAAATTTCTAGAAGGTATGTTTTCATCCAAATTCTATGGTTATTTACATTGTTTCTCAAGTTTTTTGAATCATTTAAATTTGGTTTGAAAATATCAAGGTTTGGATGTTGTTCATGCTTGTTATTTGTCAAACTTATTTTTACTAGTAGAATTTGTTAGTTTAGCAATGGCTTTTAAGGTCATTGATATCAGTGTTTTCAATCATCATCATGCTTTATTAATTATTCAAAACTGAACTCCCTCTTTTAATCCAACATCTCCTGAATTTCAAAAGGTTCTTTGTTTTGTTGAATCACTAAATCTTCTATTAATTTTTGAAAAAGTTGAAAAGGATATTGTCTCTCATATTGGGCCAATTAAGCATTCTGAAATACTCGCTACATCTAGTGGTTTTCACAAAATTCAATATATGATTGAAGTGGATGTTGATTTTCTAAGTGAGAAATTCTTTTGTGCACTGACAGAATTGATTATGCATAGAAGGCTACTTATTATAATCTTCTAAAGTCATGTCACTATTAACATAGAGAGGATCATTTTTTTAATTAAGATCCTTTTATGCTAAAAAAAAAAAGAAAATGCAAGTACGTTAGCAACAAGCTACCATAAATATTACTAATGTTTCTTTTGCAAATGTTATAAATCTTGCTACGGTTCTTTTTACATATGCTACAAATCTTAGGATAATTTCTTTGTTGACATTTTAATAGTTAGCTCACCCCTTTCTTTTACTACTATTTAATAGAATGTATCTTCAAGGAAGCTTTCGATGAAATCAATTTTAAAAAATTATTCAATAACTAAGGGAAGACAAGTATATGTTCCTTAGGTTTAAGAGAATCCTATTATTGATTCAAATAGTTTTCAGTTAGTTCTTCATAATAAAAAAATGTCAATGAAGTCTATCTATTGGTGATTACATGTCAAATTATTAGAACGAACAACATGTTCAAGATATTTTAATTGCTAATAATTCATTTGCAACTATTAGTCAAGATATGGAGATAATATCTTTTGATGATGATGATTCTATTGACAGAGTGGGGGCTTTCTTCCCCTTCACCTAGTTTTTATCTTTTCATAAAATGTCCAATTTTCTACCCCAAAGAGAAGGTTTTTCAGGATTGGTTTTAAGGATAAAAATCTAAAAAGATATCCCTAAAACAGTTAGGCCTTTTGTTTTTATTGATTTAGAGTTTTTCCTTTTTGTAGCACTCCTCTTCTTTTGCACTCTAGATTTTTATTTTTAATATATATATATATATATATATTGATGAGACGCGACATGCATGGCACCGCGATATCGCGGCCGCCGCGATATCGCATCCCCTACAATATCGCGTCTTTCCATGCGATATCGCGGTCCGCCGCCATATCTATAAATAAGAGG
>MNCI01027688.1:670782-774545 GCA_015680685.1 Gnetum montanum
AATGAGAACTTTAACGAACTGGTGACTGGGTATTTCTCAAACTAAGGAAGGACTCAAGGCTTGCAAAGGGTGTGACTTCAAGGGAACTTGGTGCTCTTGTGTTAGTCATTCACTTGGGTGCTTGGATGTTTTCTTCTTGAGTTTTCTTACCGTTCCGATGTTACCCATTCTTCGGAAGCTGAGACAATAAAAATAAAGAAGTCTTTGCATGGTGTGGTCCCCATGCATAAAAATTTAAAACACAAAAAAAAGTGAGGATTCAAAGCACACCCCTCAGACGAAATAAAATTTGGGCTGCAAGCACTGGTTATAGAACCAACCTCTACCTAAGGCCCTTCTCGCTTCCCATTTCCTCCTTTGTTTCGTCGGAATGGTGGTGGCTCTTTGAAGACGCATCCTTGTTATCCAAGTGGATGATTTAGCCAAATCCATTGATGCGAAGTCACTGGAAGTGGTTGGTTTGAGCCGGAATTGAAATGAGATTCGCCAAGTCACATTAATCATAAAACACACAAGGGGTTGTACACCACCTTGTTCTTGGGATTCCATTCCACTTCTCTTCTTTCCATCCTTCTCTCCATTGTTCACCTCATTGCCAGTTGTATCATTAGTGTATATACTTTGGTTGATGCATTGTTTTCTTTTTGGTAAATTCTTCCGGTTAAGACTTTAACTCTTATTCCAAAGGACATTCCCTGAGCCTACGGACTCCTTGAATGTGGGATTGTCAAGGCATTAAGGGCATGAGCCTACTTTGGGGAGGACCCACTGACAATCCTATTTGGAACATTAGTTAACTTCTTTTCCTTAACTTTTTTGCAATTAATTTTCAGTTTTGTTCATTTCCATCTTGACATCCACTTCACTGATGCCATAGTTATCCCTTTTTACCTATCTTTCTTACTCCTTTTCTTTCTTCATTCTAATGCTACCGGAGGTTCGCGATTAGTCATGGGGGTACGGGGCCTGATTTTTCAATTTTTCTCCTAAACCTCGAATTTTTTCGTTTATCTTCCTAATCCCTACACCTTCGGTACTCATTAGTAACATCTTCCCAGATCCATATCAACCATACCACAACCTAGCCAATGGACTTACACCGAAGCAAGGTATTATTTACTTAATGATTCAATTACCCTTGCTAATATATGATTGTGTTGTGTGTGCAGATGGCAATCATACAACAACGGAATGGATCTGGCGCAAACACTTGGAATGGAGCAGCGCTGAAGTAGCTATGCAAGGAGCGGAATTGATAATGCGCTTACGGATGGACAACNATACCTACCTGATATCATTGTAAGGAACTCAAGGATGAGTTTTCATTCAATCATGGGGGTATGATAAGACGCGACATGCATGGTACCACGATATCGCGGCTGCCGCAATATCGCATCCCCTGCAATATCGCGTACGCGATATCGCATCTTTCCATGCGATATCACGTACGCGATATCGCGGTCTGCCGCCATATCTATAAATAAGAGGCGGCACTCCCTTCATTTCCCAATCCTGGCTAGAAGTAGCGAAGCTCTGGCAGTTTGAACACTCCAAAGTTAGATTAATTTCCCATGTGCCCGCAGTAGGAGTCCTAGAGTGAACGGCTCTTTATTCGAGCAACTTTGTAACCTGAACACAAGTTGTGTATGGCAATAAAGACGAACTTGATTGGATAAACCTTGCAGTACATGGTTTTATTTTATTGTTATTTATTGCTTTCCTAGTGCGCACGAGTACGACTTGATTACGAGCATCTACGGATGTGTACGACTAATCAAGGAATCGGCTGCTCGTCGCAACGCGTGAGTACGACTTGACTACGAGCATTGTGACTGCTTGGTAACCCAGTAGCGTATTCCAGGATCTGCGCTTGGTAATCCCAGTGGTAGTCCAATGTGTACGGCTAGTTAAGGAATCGGCTACTCATCGCTAGGCTAGAACGTGTGATAAGTACGACTTGGCTACGAGCATCCACGGGTGTGTACGGCTAGCCAAGGAATCGGCTGCTTATCACACTTAGGCTAAATAGGTGCCTCAGTACGACCACTTCGAGCACTTGCGTTACGTGTGGTGATCCCAGTAACGATTAGCGTTTGGTAGCCACAGTTGCATAGTTCAGGGTGTGTCCGGTAAGTGGGAACGGATGCTGACGCTAGTTAATTTAGACTTAGGACATTAGTTAGAGTTAGTTAGTTTCTCAACCCTTTCCCTCATAGCTTAGGAGATAAACTGAAAAATACCAAAAAAAATCACACACCTCAGACTTGCTTAACCATACACCGTGACATATACAAGCAAGCCTGGGAAGACAACGAACGATTAACCCCAAGTGTTTCTTGTGGCGTTAAGGCATTTAGTCTGCGGAGTTCGACCGGATCGCGCGTGCACGCTCGTATTCGTATGGTTGAGTGTAGGGGTACCTCGCCACTCATCATATATATATATTAGGTTCGACACCTCTATTGAAGTTAATTGAATATATTTTTGTTGTCTTCAACCTTTTATTGAAATGATTTCATTACGTGTTTTATCATCTCTTAAACCCTAGGGATTTAATAAGTAAGTTAAGTTTCAACTTCTTCTCTTCTTCTTCATTTGTTTAGTAGAAGGGGAGGGTTGGGGAGAAGTGGGGGAATTAGCATGCTTTTTGGAATCTAGTCTATGACTTGCATATCACAAGCAATATGCTCTAACCTATAAGCAATGCCTCATTGAGTCTCAATTATTATCTTTTTTAGAATAACTATACATCTCAACATAATCCACCAAAATGAAAAATATATCTTGTCCTTTATATTTTTAAAAACAAGTTATTTATGGTTTGTTCCCTCATTTGGATGGATGAAAACATAGTCATGCATGACTCATGAGCATCGGCGCTCATTGAACATTCTTCAATCAGATTAACGACCTAGAAATCCATTAGAAAGCCATGTTTTCTTTCCTGAATGTTAATTACGCTAATTTGAAATACGAATTCTCGTAACAATCGTAGGTGAAGAGCCAAGATCATGGCCTTAGCAACATTAATATACTTACCTACGAAGCCATGGCGTCAACGAGAAATTTGGCATAAAACATCAATTACTGAGATTTATGATCTACGCATACGTGATCATAGCATACCCGACCATTGACTAATGCTTTTTTTTATATATATATATTAAACGATGTATTAAAAAGCAACGAATGAATAGTGAAGAGCTTCTTACGGAATTTGAATCTGGAAACGGAAGCGTTCCGTCGTCCAAGTCACGTCAAAACGAGCACAGAGGAATGTCAGTATGTTATGCGCACTTTTTAGTTTTTACCAAAACCAAACGAAATAAAACCAAAGAATTGCTGTGTTTAGTCCGTCGGCGGGGCCGGCAGATCTTAGTTTTGCTTTCATTTTGCCTGCACTGCATCTGATCCATTTCCAGTCTCCAGAAGAAAGGAACGAGTTTAACGTATACAGCAG
Organism: Gnetum montanum; assembly: GCA_015680685.1. Lineage (NCBI taxonomy): Eukaryota > Viridiplantae > Streptophyta > Gnetopsida > Gnetales > Gnetaceae > Gnetum > Gnetum montanum. The sequence continues at coordinate 674,243 of MNCI01027688.1, forward strand.
GTAAGTAATGTTCTCTGATGAAATCCAGGATTTTCAAAGTTTCATTTTCCTCTGTTTTATGTGCCTGAATCTTCGAGTCATGCGTATGCATAGATTTCCACAGTGTTACCGACATCCAGATTTTAGCATGCCAGCAGCGCCTTCTTCTTTAACCTCAAGAAAGGAAACGGGCGCGTTTTCGGAACCGTGGCTAGGGTTTCAGAAATTGCAGTTCAGATTTTAGAATGCCAGAGGGAAAACCAACGGGAAGGGAAGGGAAAGCAAATGCGAAAGGAATGAAATGAGAAATTGAGAAGTGTATGTAGCTTTTGGGAGAAGGATTGTGATGACGATGATGATGCAGACGAAGAACAAGCGAAGGAGCGGCTTTGTTGACAACGCCGGAGGAGGAGTAGTTGGAGGCGACAAAGGAGGCGATGACCTTGCGTTGGCATTGGCATCGGCCATCGGCAATGGCGAGGACTTAGGGCCGATCATCAGGCAAGTGTTCGAGCTGGGAAAACCAGAGGCATTGCTGCAGCAGCTGAAGCAATTCGTGAAGAGAAAGGAGATGGAGATCGAGGATCTTTGCCGAGTTCATTACGAGGAATTCATCCACGCGGTGGACGAGCTGCGCGGCGTTCTGGTGGATGCCGACGAGCTGAAGAACGGGCTGGGCGTGGAGAACAACACGCTGCAACGCGTCGGCAGCGATCTGCTGGGTAAGCTGGAGGAGCTTCTGCAATGCTTCGCCATCAAGAAGAACATGTCTGAAGCCATCCATGGGCTCCGCCTCTGCTCCAACGCCATGGATCTGTGCGTGAAATATAACCACCACTCGGCCAGCGATCAGTACTATCCCGCCCTCAAAACCCTAGACATGATCGAGCGCCAGTATGTGAGCACGGTTCCTGCCAGGGAACTTCGCCGGATGGTGGAGAAAAAGTTGCCTGTGATCAAGGCGTATATTGAGAAGAAGGTGAACAAGGATTTCAACGACTGGCTGGTGCAGATCAGAGGTTGTGCCAAGGAGATTGGGCAATTGGCTATCGGGCAGGCGTCCGCGGCTCGGCAGAGAGAGGAGGATCTCCGTGGCCGCCAGCGCCAGGCCGAGGAGCAAAGCAGGACTGGCGCTGGTTCCGGCATCAGGGATTGTGCTTATTCCCTGTATTCTGAGGATTCTGAGGAGGATTCGGCGCTTTTGAAATTTGATCTGGGTCCCGTGTACAGAGCTCATCATATCAATACCTGTCTTGGCCTTCAGGAGCAGTTTCAGGAGTATTACTACAAGAACCGGGAGCTGCAGCTGAATTCGGATTTGCAGATCTCCTCTGTGCAGCCGTTTTTGGAGTCGCATCAGGTATTCTTTTCTCAGATTGCTGGGTTTTTCATTGTGGAGGATCGTGTGTTGAGAACCGCAGGAGGGCTCATCTCTGCTGCCCAAGTGGAGATGATGTGGGATACCGCTGTGGCGAGGATGGGTTCCATACTTGAAGACCACTTCTCCAGAATGCAGGTTGCTAGCCATCTTCTGCTGATCAAGGATTACGTAAGTTTGCTTGGTGTGACTCTGAAGAGATATGGTTACTCAGTCACTTCCTTGCTTGAGGTCCTTGACTTGAATAGTGACAAGTATCATGAGTTGCTGCTCAATGAATGCAGAGCGCAGATAAATGATGTTCTTGCAAATGACAAATACGAGCAGATGGTGATGAGAAAGGAATACGAGTATACCATGAATATGCTTGCTTTTCACCTTCAAACGTCTGATATAATGCCGGCTTTTCCTTACATTGCACCATTTTCGGCCACTGTACCGGACTGCTGCCGGATTGTGCGGTCTTTCATAGAGGACTCTGTCAGCTACCTTTCGTATGGAGCTCACTTGGACTTCTACGAAGTTGTTAAAAAGTATCTTGATAAGCTTTTAATTAATGTCTTGAACGAGGCTTTACTCAAATTGATCAACAATTCAACTCTTGGGGTTTCTCATGCTATGCAAATTGCTGCCAATATGACAGTGTTTGAGCGGTCATGTGACTTTTTTACCCAGCATGCTGCACAGCTTTGTGGTATTCCTATGCGCTTTGCAGAGAGATCGCATGTTACATTGGAGGCCCGAAGTGTCTTAAAGAATTCTCAAGCTGCTGCTTATGAAGCAATGCTGAGGCTAGTCAAGTCCAAGGTAGATGAATTCATGTTATTGACTGACAGTATTAATTGGACTCCTGATGATGTTCCCCAAAACGGTAATGAGTATTTAAATGAGGTGACCATTTATTTAGAGACATTAGTTTCCACAGCTCAACAGATATTGCCATTAGATGCACTAGAGAAGGTAGGCAATGGGGTGTTGAAGCATATTTCAGATTGCATTGTGGCTACACTAATGAGGGACAATGTGAAGCGTTTTAATGTCAATGCAATCATGGGTATTGACAATGATCTTAAGGTTTTAGAATCTTTCGCAGAGGAGAAATTCTACAAGAATGGATTGAACGAACTTGAAGGTGCTTCAAATCTGAAGGAATGCCTAGCAGAAGCAAGGCAGCTTGTTAATCTTTTGCTGAGCAACCAGCCAGAAAATTTCATGAATCCTGTTATAAGAGAGAAGCACTACAGGGCGCTGGATTACAGAAAGGTTGTACTTGTATTAGAGAAGTTTAGAGATGCACCAGACAGGTTATTTGGAAGTCTAAGTAGCAGAGGTTCAAAGCAAAACTCCAGAAAGAAATCTTTAGATACTTTGGTAAAAAGGCTAAAAGATCTGAACTAACTGCTTATCTGGTTTGTATGAAAGAACTCCAGAACTTTTAAATGTTACTGAATGAAAAAATTGCGATGAAGCTTTTGTTTGAGGAACTTCATGTTTGCAGATACAATTGCAAAGCCGTTGTTATGTTTCTGACTTGCATTTTAGTTGATGAAGCTCACATTATCCAATACGTTTCCTTCAAATGTTCAGATTTGAAGCTTCTGCATCACTATAATTGCAGTGTTCTTATATTTTTTTTGTTTATGAATAATGTCAAGTTGAAACTACCCAAGACTACAGATGAAATTGACTAAATGTAGCCATATTTGTTTGTGCTGCTTCTATGAGGATGCCTTCATCATTGTAACTGTCATCTACAGGAGTGCTAGTGCTCCACAAAGCTTTCTCTTTTGTTGAGATGTATGACCTTGGATTGGTAGATAATGTCATGGGGAATTAGTGCTGTGTTTTTGAAGAACATAGAGTCATGTAAGGATCTCAGCCTAATTTGTACTTTTTGATTATTTAATGGTTTGTTCATGTTAAAATTGCATAGTTCATTCCTGTAGCTTCTATACTATACTGTCTTTAGCTAACATAAAACATAGAAGGATTGTAAAATTCGCTTGACGTTGGCAATTATATATGCTATCAGCAGAATCGAGTGTAGGTTTAATTTAATTCATAGTTAAGGGAGCCAGAAAGCACATTTTTTCGAATGTTAAATTTATCGTATTATTGCGTGTTAGTATTACATAAAATCATGACTATTTATTTTTAGAGTGTTTTTAATGTTTTTGACCTTACCTGACTATTTGCCAACTGGCCGGATACACACTGGTCTGACACTACGGAGGAACGATTAGATTTCTTTTTGTAGTCACTGATGCGATGGATCATGAGGAAAGGCATCTCTTAAAAACACGACACAGACTCTTCAGATCTTCGGGTTTGAGTTAATCTAAACTTCTGAAGTTAATTCATATAACCGTCTCTGCGGAGAACAAGGTAACATTGATATTTGCCATTCTCAAAAATCTTACTCTCTTTCTGGCTTTTCATGGAACTATACTACATGGGAAATTGGAAAAGCCAGTTGAATTTTGGTTAGCCATATTGGCTTTTGTTACCTCTCTTTGGCTTGCCTACCGTCTACATTCATTATATAAGAATATCAAAAATCACACTTTGGTCTTTGTATGCACTGGACATCGCTGATACAATAATAATTCAACTTTCCAGAGCTGTTAATACATCGCTGAAGTGCTTTGGTCTGGTCTTTGTATGAACTTTATCTGCACTGGACATCTTCAGCGATGTTTAGATATCAGATGCAGCATCTTAAGCTGAACTTTATATGCATACCAAGACCAGATGGAATATTTTCAGCGATGTCTAGTGCTTTGTTCTTTGTATGAACTTTATTGGCGATGTTCAGACAGTTCAGATGTATTTCCAGATGGAGCCTAGTGGTAGTGGATGAAGTGCTTTTAAATGCAAGAATATATCTGAATCTGAAGTTGAAGTTTTATTACAGATCCTTTGGATTTATTGGACATTCTAAATATATACAGAGTTTTGAAAATATTATTAAGAAAATTAGATGGTATTCTTGATAACATTTGGAACAAATCAACCAAATTTCTAACTGTAACATACTACTTATGTCTAGTCTAATGTGCTCAAATGTAGGACATCATAAGAAAATGTGATTTTTATCTTCAATGCTATTTGTATTGAATAATTGGCATATTTGTTCGTTTAATTCTTGAATTGAGTTATCTAACTATTTCAACTTGTAGACAATGGAATCTCATTCATTCTCTGCTAGTTGTATGTTGCAAATGGCATTTATGCTGTACATATAGTGTACCACACTGCAAATAGTGAGTAGCAAAATTTAAATAGTTCGCCTTTGAATTAAGGCTTCTCTGAGCTTCCCTGGTACGATTAAGATAGAAACGTTTCTTACTACTACATTTTCTAAAAAATTTTGAAATATTGTTTATTTAATCATTTTGCTAACCTGCTTAGAATTGCTTTTGAATATTACATTTACTCACTAAACCATCTTTTTTCCTGGGTTGCCAACGTGCCTTACTGTGTATTATCTAAAGGGAAATTGGAAATCGCTTCATCTGGTTGTGTGAGCATGGTGGCATATCTTTGATCCAAGAAATCTCAACTTTTGTGAAAACATCTAATGGACGTGGAGTTGCCTTTTGATTCAATACAATCAAATCACCATGTTGAGGGCTTAGACTGAAATTGTACGCAGAACATTTTTAAAACTTTGTCTCATTAAAAAAAAAAAAAACGAAAAAGAAGAAAGAAAATACGCTTTGCCAAAATAACAAAAATCAGACTTACTACTGGAATTGCATGAATGGGAGCCTGAATCACCTAGAACTGGTCGGAAGGAGAAGTTAGACTCGCAACTACTTGGATTCTGCCCTTTAGTGTAATTTTTTTTTTTGCACTGCCATCCAGAAAATTTAAAAATTAAAATAGATTTTCCAATTCAAGAATCTGGTTCCTCTGCTTGATTTAGGGCGAGCATATTTGTTTTAAAATGCTGGCCGTTGTTGACAATGAGGTTTCAGTCATTCAGTGTTCGAAGTCAATGCAGTGGTGGTTGAAATGGTTTTTTCGTAGATGAAATTTGATGAACCGATGGGTTGATATTAGCGTATGTGAGTGTTTTTTGAAATAATCCGACAAACTGGGTTATCAGCGCTACTACTAGAGATTTAACTTGGGAAAGGAGTAAACGTACTGATAGGAGTCTGACGATTATTTAACCGGATATGGTATATTGGGTTCTGAGAACGTATATGGGCTTTGACAGATCTTCGACCTTTTGAATTTAAGCAGCTGTTTGCAGAGATAGTAATTGTATTTGGATGTTGCTCTTTGCTGAAACTGTCTTAGATTTAAAGTTTGTCACGGTAGGGGACTGTTTCCATATTTTATTTAAGTTCTACCAGAAGAATTGTGTTACCTATAAGTTTTAGGGATATATTTTAAAAGCTTTTATTTAAATTTATTTGCTAAATTTTTAACTATGTAAATTTTGCCATAATTATAGCAATACACATTATTTGGTGGCACTGTATAAATTTGAATAGGAATATATATGGGCTTTGACAGATCTTAGACCTTTTGAATTTAAATAGCTGTTTGCAGATGGTAATTGTATTTGGATGTTCCTCTTTGCTGAAACTGTCTTAGATTTAAAGTTTGTCGTAGGGGGCTGTGTTTCCATATTTTATTTAAGTTCTACTAGAAGAATTGTGTTACGTATAAGTTTTAGGGATATATTTTAAAAGCTTTTATTTAAATTTATTTGCTAAATTTTTAACTATGTAAATTTTGCCATAATTATAGCAATACACATTATTTGGTGGCACTGTATGAATTTGAATAGAAATATAGAGAATAAACTAACTCTAAAGAATGACTTATAAATACATCAAAGATAGCCAACATGATATTTTAGAAGACACTTTAGGAGAGGAAATTATTGATCCTTGAAGTGTAACTCAAATTGGTAACCTCTTGTTTAACAAGACAATGAGATAATCACTTGAGCCACTTATCATTGACTTTAAATACAAAAATGTCATTAGATGTACAATGAAGTTTGAAATCACCAAGTATGATAAAGGAAGTGTCACATGCTAAGTTGGAAAGAAAATTGGATATTGGGTTAAAAACTTAGATATTGGACATCACAAGGAGCTAATGATGAAGATCACATTTGTATGTTATGTGTTGAGGAGATTAAATTTTGGTATTATAGTCTTGGTCTATGTTTAGCATAGGCCAACTATGTTTCTTGGTGTTCAAAAAGTTTGGTATTATGGTTCAAAGTTTGTAATAAGTAATGAAAGTTGATGAAACACTTTTATATTAAAAGGACTACAATATTGTAAATATCATATGGGAGATGCGATATTATAGCCCAACATACGTCATTGTAGATACGATGTAGTGGGCCATGGTTATGCCTATAAATATGAACCCACCATACGTCATTGTAGATACGATGTAGTGGGCCATGGTTATGCCTATAAATATGAACCCACCATCACATTGACAGGAAGTAAAGGTTGAATATTTAGCGAAATATTTGTAGTTTGTTTATGTAAAGTTAGAGTTAGTTGTGGATGCCTGCAATGTGGTGAATTACAGTTGTACAAAATCTTTATTTGAGTGGATTGTTTCTAGATACAATTCATGAACATCAATAAATATTGAGATTGTTCTTTATAATTGCATCATATTGTGTAAAGTAAATTTACTTTCCATGTGGTTTACTTTTACAAAGTCATTTACATTCCTTAAGTCATTTACTATTCCAATGTTCATTAGTAAGGGGGAATGAGTACTAATGGTTTCAAGCGTAAAGTATAATTGTTTGGTAACCCAGTATTAACTTTACTTGTTTTGCTCAGTAGTAAAGTTACTTGGTAATCCCATTAACAGTTACATCAGCCCATGACATCTATGGAAAACTAGAAATAGATACTTATTGCTATAGGATAGAATAGATTTACATTTTCATTGTACTTAAATATAGAAATTTTATTTACTTTCATGATATCTACACTTAGCCTACTTAAAGCAAACTAAGATTATTTTATCATATACCTTACTAAGAGTTAAACCATATGTTTTGCATATCGCTAACTCTAAGTGGAAAGACAATGATCATGAACTTACTATCAATTCACTAGTATGCTTACATTATCCATTCATGGATTATGATCTACTCACATGTGAATACTTGCAACTTATATGGTTGAGTGTTGAAATATTGATGTAGAACCTACCTCAATAGACTCCAAAAAGGATCCATTCCACAAGCTTTGCAAGCAAAATTCAACTTAGAAGTAAGAACAAGACAATGAATTGGAGAAAATTTCCCTTTTTATAAGAAAATGCTAAATATGCAGAGAATTACATAAAAGATGAGGAGCAAAGCTCAACTCAAACCTTTTCCAAGGATCTTAGAGGCCACACATGTTTCCTCTCAATCCTCAATTACTCACAATGGAGCTAAAACTCAAGACAAGACACTTATAAGAGATTCTCTTAACCTCTCTCAAGTGCTCTCCCTTGCCTTGAACTCAAAAACTTTTTGCACAAGCTTTCAAGAGACTTCTCAAATCTCTCTCTTACTCTTTCTCAAGCCCTGGACTCTTATTTATAGCTTCTTGGTGTGATCTTTCATCTTTCCTTTGATTTGCCATTCAATTTGATGTCTGTTAAATTTGCATTAGACGTCTAAAGGGAATAGTAGACATTTATCTTGAGTGCAGAGATGCTAGAGTAGACGTCTCAAAATCATGTTAGATGTCTTGGCTTAGATGTCTATGAGAAACAATATATGTCTAATATATAGTATATATGTCTAACTATTAATGTAGATGTCTATCCTAGCAAGGCCAAAATTAAAAATGCTTATTTTGAGGTTTAGAACCTCCGAACACCTCCAAACAAGTCTCCATAGCCCTTAGAACCTCCTAGACTCATCAAAATAAGTTTGAAACACTCCCAAACATGGCAAAACACCTTGGAATCATCATCAAAAGGTCAACACAAGAAGACACACACATATCCAAGATACATTGAGGATTACACAAGGGTTGGGTGATGTCCTCATCATCTCTCCCATCCTTGAAATGTCATGCTTAATGACCTTTCACAAGTTCAAAGGCACTATGCCCCCATGACTCAAGGCCATCACTCCTATCATAACAATCAAAACTCAATGCATCGAAAACATCATGAGAATGAGTATCAGTTGAGGTTATGGTTTTGAGCTTCCCTTGCTCACATAGGCTTGTTCTCATGCCCTACCTTGCTTTCTTCATTTGAGCATCTCCATGGAATACTTCCTGTGCATCCTAATGATGACTCAAACCTGTAGAAGAATGGCACAAGAATCTAGAAAAATAATTGCTAGCATTAATCCATGGAGTAGGCCTCCTTACGCTATGCCCAAATACCAATGGCATGTCTCCACTTATTGCCAATTGATCTTCCTTATTCTTTCAACATCTTCTTGCCAATACAAATTTCAGCTTGGCACTTACACAAGTACCCAAAAGAATCAACCAATATACTATTGCCATCAACACCCAAGATTGAAAAATAGTAGAAACAAAATTTTTCTCATTTATATGAGACTCCACACAATCAATATTAGCATCCATATCAAATGCATTCTCTTTAGCATCAAAGAAAATTTTATCATAAATACTATTCACCCTCACATTTTCCTCATAACTAGGAAGCATCAATGAAGAATTCAAGTTACCAACTTCACTATCAACAATAGTGGACAACGATCTAAACTTATGATTGCCTTGCCTTATAGTCCAACTGTTATTTTCTCCTTAAAAAATTACCTTATTATCATAATTCCATGGTCTACCAAATATAAGATCTAAACAATCAATGGCCAATACATCACAAAGAATTTGATCATGAGAATATCCAATGGAATAATCAATAAGACATTGTTCCTTTACTTGGGTATAATGATTCTTCATCAACCAATGCATTTTATATGGATTAAGATGAGGAATTATAACTAAATGCAATGACTTCACAACCTTGGTAGAAATCATGTTTTCTCATGCTCCACCATTAATGAGCACAATCAAAGAATGACCTTTAACATCACAATGAGTTCTAAACAAACTCTTCCTCATAACATCTTCATTGGTACTAACATGTCCAACAAAAGTACAAATATTCAACTCACTTTGATCAATAATATATGAGGGATCATGTTCACATACCTTCTTTGAAGATTCAAGCTCATCCTCTTGCATAGTTTGAATTACCTTACCTATAAAGGCATTCTTTTTTGGCTTTGTGCATTCCCATTATCTATGACCTGATTCACCACAATTATAAAATATATCTTTACCTCTTGGAGATTGTTCCCTTCTTCTTCCCCTCCTAGGAGAAGTAGACTCCCTTTCCTTCTTCTTTGGTTCATCTTCACCATCCTCCTTGGATGATTTCCTTAACTTGTGAGTTGTGTCTTTCTCATTCATTTTCTTGTAATCTCTAACCTTCTTCAAGTTAAACTTTGTGATTTTCATTTCAGCCTTGAGAGCAAGATCATAGGCTTCATCAAGAGTATTAGGCTCATAGAATGCCAATTTTTGCTGATATTTCATTATTTTCACTAATGAAGTTAGAAGCTTGCTCATACTCAGTCCAATGGACATTAGCCTTTTCCAAAGCTTAAATCAATGAGTCTGCTAAGTAATTTCAAGCTTCGAAATACTTAAAATTTCCATTATTAAGAATTTTTTTAAGAGCCCTAGTTATAATAAGCAAACTTTTTTGAGTATTTTTATGAATGGTTTCCCTCTGTAAGCTTCTTTCTTCATCTAGGACTTTCCATTTTGCACACTTGCATTTTAGGTAAATAAAGTAACAAGCCAAAATTCAATGTACATTCATAAGATTTCTTATTGAGATTGCTAAGAATAATATCTTGCTCATTAAGCAGTGTGAGTAATTGAATTTTATCATACTATTTTAATTTAATAAATTTTCTATTGATTTGAAATTTTTTTAAAAAAATTTCAAAGTAAGTCTAATACTTCTAATGTTTACTATTTCATATAATGGTATTGTTGTGATAATAGATAGATCAATGGAGGAACTATCATATTCAAGATGAACTTCTGTTCAAGAATGTCAAGGTATGTGTTCCCAATTGTGATTTTAGGAAAAATATTTTGTTTAAAAAACATTATAATGGCATGGCAAGTTATATGGGCAAAGATATAACATTAAAACTTGTGGGTAGGCACTGTTTTTAGAGTAGAATGACATTTACAATTTCCAAATTTATGAAGTGTTTGACATGTTAGAAATTCTAAGGAGGTAAATGAGTGAATGAACATTTTACGCCTTTATCAATTCCCAAGTGATGAGTGGCGAGGTACCCCTACACTCCACCATACGAATACGAGCGTACACGCGCGATCCGGTCGAACTCCGCAGACTAAATGCCTTAACGCCACAAGAAACACTTGGGGTTAATCGTTCGTTGTCTTCCCAGGCTTGCTTGTATGTGTCACGGTGTATGGTTAAGCAAGTCTGAGGTATGTGATTTTTTTGGTATTTTCGGCTTATCTTCTATGCTACCAGGAGAAAGGGTTGAGAAAACTAAACTAACTCTAACTAAGATCTAAGTCTAAATTAACTAGCGTCAGCATCCGTTCCCACTTACCGGACACACCCTGAACTATGCAACTGCAGCTTACCAAACGCTAATCGTTACTGGGATCGCCACACGTAACGCAAGTGCTCGAAGTGGTCGTACTGAGGCACCTATTTAGCTTAAGTGTGATAAGCAGCCGATTCCTTAGCCAGCCGTACACACCCGTGGGTGCTCGTAACTAAGTCGTACTTATCACACGTTCTAGCCTAGCAATGAGCAGCCGATTCCTCAACTAGCCGTACACATCGGACTACCACTGGGATTACCAAGCGCAGAATCCTGGAATACGCTACTGGGTTACCAAGCAGCCAATGCTCGTAATTGAGTCGTACTCATGCATTGCGTCAAGCAGCCGATTCCTTGACTAGCCGTACACGTCCGTAGACGCTCGTAATCAAGTCGTACTTGAACGCACTAGGAAAGCAGTAAATGAAAGCAACAAATGAAACCACGTGCTGCAAGGTTTATCCAATCAAGTTCGTCTTTATTGCCGTACACAACTTGGGTTCAGGTTACAAGTTGCTCGAATAAAGAGCCGTTCACTCTAGGACTCCTAGTGCGGGCACATGGGGAAAAATTCTAACTCTGGAGTGATCAATCTGCCAGAGCTTCACTACACTAGCCAAGATTGGGAAATGAAGGGAGTGCCGCCTCTTATTTATAGATATGGCGGCGGGACGCGATATCGCAGGGTAAGACGCGATATCGCGTACGCGAGATCGCATGGGATGCGATATCGCGGCCCAGTGCAAGTCGCGTCTCATCACCAAGGATCCATGGGAAAGTATATCAATGGACTTTGCGAGTAGGATTCTAAAGATGAAAAGTGGGAATGATGTTATCTTTGTTGTGGCGGACAGGTTCTTCAATATGGTATACATCATTCTATGCAAAAAGGTGAGTGATGCATCTCATGTTGCAAATTTGTTTTTCTAGTATGTTATGAAGTTTTATGGGATTCCTTTGAATATTGTTAGTGGTAGAGACTCCAAGTTTACTAGTCATTTTTTGGAAGTCCATTTGGAAAATTTTAGGGACAAATTTGAATTTTCTAATGCATATCATCCACAATTTGATGGCCAATAAATCTTTACTAAATATTTTGAGGTATTTGTATGACAAAGAGCCTAAAGTATAGGCTAATCTTGAAAAGAAGGCTGAAGAGAGAGTCCTTAAAAGGAATAAGGACAAGAGGAAGTCCAAATTTGATGTTGGTGATCTTGTTTGAATACACTTGAAGAAGAAGATGTTGAGAGATGTCAACTTCTTCAAGTTTAAAGCCAAGAAGATGGATTACTTTGAGATAAAGGTCAAAATTAATGATAATGCTTTTAAAATTGACTTACCAAATGATGTGAACATGACTTTTTTATTTATTGTTGTAGATCTTATGCATTACCACGGATCAATAGATAAAGAAATCATGCAGGGTAGCATCGATAAGTTGAAGAGTGTCATTGACAAATCTGAATCTTCAATGGAGAAGAAGGTAATAGTCCTTTAGAGGAGAAAAGCTTCTAGAACTCGTGGAGTGAAGAGACATGAGTACTTGATCCTTTGGAAGGATCAAACCACTGATGATGTTGTATGGGTCCATGAGACTAAATTTGTTTAATGGCAGATAATTTTGGCCCTTGCTCCCTTATTCACATGAGTTTACTTTTTGAAGGGTGGGAGAGATGATGGAAGAATACCTATTTTGAGGCACTTTTTTATACCTATAGATGGTTATTTGTAGGCTTGAAAAAGCTAAAGGGATGTCTTGGAGGTCAAAAAGACATCTTGACTGAGAGCTGGAAATGCATAGGAGACATCTCATTTATAAAGGAGATGTCTTGTTTGATACAGAGACATCTCATCTGAAGACTAGAAATGATCGAAAGACATTTTGCTGAGCTTATAGACATCTTGTACGGTCAAAAAAAGTTTCAAGTTGGAAGTTCTAAGTTTGACAATGACCAAAAAAGACAAGAACAAGATGAAAACAATGAGAAATCTTCAATTTGAGCATGGAAAAAAGTTTTCTAGGGTTCTTATCTTGGATTTTAATAAATATTATTGCATGTTTCATGTTTTGTGACATGGAGAGTGGCATGAGAGTACAAGTGTGAGATTGCATAAGTGTGTATGCATCTTTATGATCAATTGTATGTGTTTGTCCTTTGTGTTTCTTAGTGTGTGTTATGTTTAGATCTCAATCTTGTGTTTGTGGGAGAGATCTCATTTGGTTATGCCTTGCATTGAGGATAATCATTATATGATTGTAGAGCCTCATGCTCTGCAATATCATTGAGTGTGAATGTGTTGTGGGTTGTAGAACCACTCATTTTTAATCTTCTTTGCATTAATTGAAGATAGCTAGTTTTATTTTTTTTTAGCAAATTGAATTATCTTCATATATTCTGGATTTGGTGTGTTTTTGAAGGATTAAAGTAAATGAAGTAATCCTACTCCAAGGTTCCAAGAGGATTAATGAATGAATAAAAGCCTAACATCTTCAAGTAATTGTGCCTAGGCTTAAATATAGGTCTTTAACTTGAGAAATGAGCACTTTACCATCACTCCAAATGATGGTTCCAAATGGGTGAAATAGTTCTAAATAAAAAAACATAATGATAATGGTCTCTTTCCTTAAGAACTCAAAAGACATTGGAACAAGAATATTTTTAATTACACATTAATCTTATCATTTTTCAACTTTATTACCTTAAAAATGTGTCCAAATTGTAAGACAAATATTTTGAAGATAGTTATAGGGAGATACATTAAAAAATACTTCATATGATATTTAAAATTTTTTTAGAATAATTTCAAAAATATTTTCTCTTGCAAGAATTTAAAGTAAAATTTTAAATTTTATATAATGTTCTATTAGCAAAAGTGGACATGTTTCTTGTAAAAATTATAACTCTTCAATAGTTTACAAGATTTTATGAAAAGATACTTATTAGACATTGAGTACATGTTTTCATAAAAATTTATAATACCACTTAAAAAAGAAAGGATGGTATCATGAAGGAAAAAAAGTAGCTTCAAAAATGGAATATTCAAGACCAAAATCTAAATTTGAAACCCAAGAAACTTAAAAGAATAATTTAAAAGACCAAGATCTAAATTTGAAACCCACAGAACTTAGAAGAATGATCCAAGAGAAGGTCCTTAAAGAATATGTGGGAATAAGCTACATGAAAAAAAATAATTTTACTTACATCATGTTTGAAAATAATTCTTAGTGCAAAAGTTGATTTTATGTTTTTTGTCATCACATTCACTCATAAGATAAGATAATGCATTAGTCTTTCACCTTAATTGTGTTAAGACCATAAATTAATCTTGCAAAAGATAAACACACATGTGAATTTTATGTAAAAGATGGTAGTGGAAGATGTTGAATACATATCTCTCACTTTCCTTTATTTTAATCGATTGAGACTTAAATATGTCATTTAAGTAGAAGAATTATTCTAATTCTTTAAACTAGAATTATCAATCTTAGATCATTTTGTAGATGATATTTTTAAGACTCATCAAGAACATATCAAAACCTTTTAAAATTATTTTTAGTTCTCTTAAAAATCCTTTAAAATCTCTCAAAGATTTATTGAAGACATAAGAAGCATTTCCATATTCAAGTACATTACAATGATTAACATAGAATTTCAACAAACCTTTTCATGAAGTAATGGTTCAATTTAAGCTAATTTAAGTTGGAGAAATTATCATGTCCTCATTTCCAAATGGTGTCATTTTGTAATGAATAAGGTGTTTCTTCATAACAAATGTTACAATCATTGTAGTACAATTAGAAAGGGCAAGTTGTAATTAAGATCCAAAAGGATGCATTAAAATAATAGGTATGTCTCTCAAGATGACATTTAGGGGTTTGACCTAAGGTATTCATTCCTAGTCATTGTCATATCAACATGGAGTTCCAAACCCAGTAAATGTGAGTTATGGGTGCTAGGTAAAGCAGGATAGAAAGGTGATTGGCCATCCCTTCTAGTTGATTATAGGTCTAATCATGGTAGCAATGCTAGGTTACCTCTAAGGGATAGACATTTAAGGAAGATAACCCCAAGGAAACTTTAAAGCATGATCCATATACACTATTCCACATTGATAAAGCATTGTTTTTATTTTCTTTCTATAATTTCCCTATTATTTCCTTTACACATAATGTTAAGTGTTATAAATATTCGACATTTTTGAAGACAATGGGATGTTACATTTGGTATCGGAGCAAATCATAACTCAATAACCAATTAGAATCAAGAGCCAATTTCAATCCAATGACAAATCATGGAGTCACAATCCAAAGAGAACCATGAACATGCATCATGTCCAAGATGAACCATGTTAATTAAGAAGATGTCTTCTGAGCAATTTCCATGGATATTAATGATCACTAGGAGATTCAGTTACATACTAACAAGGTACATCAACTACAAGAGACATTAGTAAGACAAAGGTATTTTAGTCTAGGTAACTCTTACACATCTTGTAGTGTCATTAAAACTTTAATTAATTAAGGTTATTTTAAGTTCCTTCCATGAGGCTAGTATTCATAGCCTATGTCTTCTAAGATTTTTTCTCATTTTGGAATGTATTATCTACGCCTACCTAAGACCTATGCATCAATAAGTTTAAGGGATTTAACCTAGCCCTAATATTTCCTTTATTCTTATTTAATTGACATATGCATGATGTTAGAGGATAGGTTTGAACTAAACTAGCATCAAAATTATAAAGGATATATGTGTTAAATATTTATCCTAGAGTGAGTTATAAATGGTAATCTTAAGTTACTTAGAAGTCCTCATATCATCCATATGCTAGGTTTTTAAGGTCCAAATCAATGAAATAAGTTATTTAAGTCCTTTAAAATCATAGAAATCTCCTTGTCCTATCTTACATATATGTTTTGTAGATTTCAAGCTTGAAGAAAATGTCTTGGAAGGCTAGGAGACATCTTGGTTGAGACTTGGAGGTGATAAGAGATTTCTTGAATTTAGAGGAGATGTCTTGGCCAAATGTGAAACTTCTCAGAGGAAACATTTTAGAAATGATGTCTCATGAAAGGTGTCTTGGGTAAAACATCTTGGATGATAAGAAGATGTCTTGGAAAAATAGTAGATGTCTTTCCTAAGAGCTAGGTGAACTTAGAGATGTCTTAAGAAGATCAAAGATTACCTGTATGGATGGGGAAACTTCCAAAAACATCCATCCAAACGCGAGAAATAATGGAAGAAGGCAAGAAAGGATGGGAAAAAGTGGAATATCTTCAAGTAGAGCTTGGGGAAGGTTTCCTAGGGTTTTTCTTATCTTTTTTCTATATAATTATGATGTATGTTCTATGTTAGTATGTGGAAGCAATCACCAAGAGATATAATCCAAGAGTTAGAAAGAGAGCTCTTGAGGGAGAAGAGCTTATGCAAGAAGATAGCTTATGTAAGGAAAATTGAGTGAGAGGCAATGAAGAGCACCTAAGAAAGGTTGAGGGCATCTCTATAGGTGTCTTGTCTTGAGCTTTGGCTTCATGCTGAGCTATCAATGATTGAGATTGGAAGAATAGTGAGTTAAGCTTCACTTCTCATCTTTGATGTATTTTCTATATATTTTGAGAGTTTTCTTAATATAAGAGTGATATTCTTCATTTCATTACGTTTTTTTGTTTTCTAGGCTAATTCTACTTGGAAGTTGTGGATTGGGTCCTATTGGGATCTATCAAGGTGCCACCCCTACATTACATAACCTTAAAAAATTTAACTATGGGAGTCTATTATGAACATCAAACATAGAACTTCCACCCTACCTACATTAAGCTATTATATATGATTTTTGAGAAAAAATATTTGTTGAGGTGATGATCAAAACATTAGTTTTGTTGTTTTAGAGATCTCAAATTCAATGTCAAAAGTTAGATAGGCACCACCCTAAGTTTAGAAGAGGCTAGCTAACCTAATAAAAATAATGAAAAACAAGAAGCTCGTGAAAGCCAACTAGAATCAAAATCCATAAGTTGATGATATGAAGTCATAGTTCAAGGTCAACTACGTTAGTTTTCTTTATAAAAAAGTAGAAATTATGGGCTACATGGAGAAATTTAATAAGGATTAATATTGGATGGTCAAATGCAAAAGCAAGGATGAGTAGCATGGAAAAAATGATCAATCACAATGGCAAAACTAAACCACACCATGATGATTATGAAGGAAGACACCATGGTTGTAGAAAAATGCTTAACACATGTTAACCCAAGTAATTCACAAGAAACCATGACTTAAATATAAGACATTTCTATTATCTATCAGCTTACAAACATGGATTAAGAGCCAAGGATGAAAAAGCAGAGAATGATATGGTTGAAGTTCAAGAAAGTGTTGCTCAGAATAATGTTCAGAATGTAATAGAGGTAGATCTGGTGACTCAAGAAAATCTCGTTGCAAAGCCAATCATTATAGAAAGTGAAGCCTCTTCTCATCCCTTGTTTGAGCCAATGGATATCCACCTAGAATATTCGAAAGTAGAGATTGTTAATGAAGATAGTGATGATGGTGGAGTCCCAGTAGAAAATGGAATTACGTTTGAAAAGCAGGTTGTTTTTGAGAGGAGCCATGTTAGGATTAATGGCCAACAAACACATTTGCAAATATCAAGCAATGGCTAAATGTAGAATGAGTAGAAGCTAAAGTCAAAGATGTCCCTGTTAGGTAGTCAACAGGTATAGATGATTTGTCAAAAGTTCTTGTAGGAATGTTGTCTCTTGCTACTACATTAACTACATTCAAAAATTTTCATAGATATACATTAGGAAGTTTGTATTGGAAAGTAAGAAATAGTCAAGATGAAGATCATTGAGAGAAGTTGCTATCACAATATTATTGGTTGATGGATGAAGCATACTCCTCCACTACGGAATTATTAGAGATGGATATCATTAATCCAACTCCACTGCATAAGGTGCGATCAATTGCTGATTTCTCTAATTTCGAAGCAATTTCTCCATGTCCTAGAAATCAAGAAAAGGCACTAGTGGTCAAATTTGAAATAGCAGAATTGCCATCATCATTCGACGAAGATCAACTTATGCTGAATCGATCAAGTCCATCAAGTCCTATTTGAGTCACTTCATAAGATAAGTATGGTGTAATGTATGTTTGCCCGCCAGAACTAGAAGTGGAACCAAAATATGAACAAAATACCTTCAAAGAAGAAGATCATCGAACATGTGGATGAAGGATACATGAATGTTTACAATTAGTATTCGATAGTTATCTATGATGAAGATATGGAAAATCAAACCCAATTAGAGAAAGAAAGATGATTTAGACATGAATTGTTCAAGTTAATAATGTATGGAAACCAAGATGTGGATATGGCACAAGTGCCTGATCTAGGACCAGGACCACAAAATAATCATCAAGGAGGATAGTTGCCAAACAATAATGCTCTAGGAGGTCAAAAAAATTGAGAATTTATGCTATGATCAAGTAGTGTGAACCTGAAAAATAAAGAGCAAGTGGAAGATGGAGAAGAATTGTCCAAAGACCATAAGGAAATCTTGCCTTTTGATGAAGCATTATTAAGTAAGAAGTCATTTGTTTTAGGTGATAGTAAAATAGATTTCCCAGATGTTTCAAAAGATGCAATTTATAAATTTGCAAGTGTCTTTTCTGCTAAAATGTCTACCTCTATAAAGCAGTTAGAAGCATTGTTAGATATTAAAGGTCATGGAATTAGGCTAGCCTTTCTGCCTTTCTTTACTGAAGCTAAAGTGTCAAAATGGAAATCTGAAGGATAAAATTATGTACATTTGGGTCAAATTGATATCATTGTTAGTCCTAAGTTCAATTATGATATAGGTGCTGAGTACATGGTGACGTTATTAGACAGTCATGTAATAGGAGCAAGTTTAGAGTCCAACCTCGAGGAAGCTTGGGAAACAGCAAAAATTTGTTAGTTTCATGGAATGTAGAATGCTGATGCCCTTTGTACTGTCCAGCCAAATTATCAATTAGCATTAGAAGATGATTTCATTACTTATACCTTGTTAATTTGCATTGAAATCCATGGTGTTCAATTATTACTGGGATCAGTTTATGTGGTAATTGGTGCTAGAGGGATGTTTCAGTTGTCCAACACAATTCTCATGAACCACAAATTGAAATGGGGAGTTCAGTTCCCACAAGGGAGCAAGCATTTGAAAGCATGCAGAAAAAGAATTTTGGTTCTAGGCTACGTGCAAGGATTCCTATGAATCCAATTATTGTTGAAGGATCAAGAGTTAAAAAACTTATGAGAAGCCGAAAGGTAGATGGACAAGATATCTAGTGTAGCAATTCAGAAGATCAGCCATAATTACCATGGAAGCCATCCCTCCAACACTACCTCCTACAAAGTTCAAGGAAGGAGAATCATCATCAAAGTAATAGCTAGAATCTCCAAATTATGATACTACATGAACACTGTTCATGTTGCAATCGCATTATAGAATGATAGGCTGAAAAAAACTCATTCTAGGTGGAAAATGGCCACCAAAGGCCTCATATCACATAGCTACATTAGAAGATGATCCTCCAACAACAAGAGCGGATTGTAGTTTTCTGCTAGAACACTCCATCTACTCTCAAGATAACCAAAAGGATGAGGTACAACAATTGAATTATCTTGTACATTGGATTGCATATGCTCAAAGAAATTAGAATAATCTAAAAGGTAATATAGTGAATCTAGAAAGAATTGTTGGTGATGTTCAAGTCCAAGTAAAAGAAATACAAGACCATTTGCAAGCCTACGAAGAGGTTGTCCAACAAAGAAAGACTCAGCAAGAATCTATCAAAGAGCAAAAGCATTAGAGAATTGCAATGCCATTGAAGGAAGCATACATGCTAGATAAGCATATCAAAGTTCCACAAATGGAAGCTAAGAAACCTCCAAGCCCACAAATCCAAGCCAAAGATTCATTAACAAGCTTAACAGAAAGGATTCAAAGGCTAAAGAAGGAAAAGGAAAGGAAAAGAGTTCCAGCAGAAGCATCTTGCGATGAAGCTAAAGCAAGCCATGAAGAATCAGATGCAAAAGATAGGCAAGAAAGTTAGACATCACCAAAAGATTCACTGCAGAAATTTGAAGGATTAGATGAAGATTATGGGTGTCAGACACAGTTAATGATGGCTAGAAGAGTAGTTCCACCATGGCAACAATATCAACAACCATAAGCATTTTCAGCATTTCAACAATGGCTAGCTGCAATAGTTCCAGTTATTGATATTGATTATTTGCCACCAAAATAAGTTCTGCATGCCATTCACCTATGGGTAGATCAACTACGCATGGAAATGATAGTATTGTAGCTTGATGAAAGAACAATCATCATTAGTGCATTCACTCATGTAGCTGAAAAGATATGACATTCGGTGGAAGAGTTCGACATTGGATCAACAGGAGGAAATTCTGCAGCAAGGATTACAAGGTGTGTTTGTTTCTTTGGTTATGGAGTTTACTGTAGATCTCTTGATCAATTTAAGACTAAAAGATAAATTGTTGTTGAGCCAAAGGAAGTTGACCAATTTGAAGTAATTTAAGCAATTTACTATTGAATATGGTAAAGAAGTTTATCTGTTAGCATTGCATAGAGATCCGTTGATTGCTTATTTGCATTTGGGAAGCTTACTTGCGAAGCTAGGTCACATGGTGTTGTATAAGGTGATAGAAAAGAACATTAATTGTTCACTCACTTATTTTTTAGACATTGTTCACATGGCTCGACAAGAACTCCAATTTGCCTATTACAATGTTAGTCTTGCTAAGTTATCAATAGAAGCTTGTGCAAATTTGGATGATGTTGATGTGTTTGGTAATCCACCAAGAAGACCTCATAGAAGTAGAACACCATTAGTTGCACGAAGACCTAGAAGACATCTAAGATTCTCAAGAAAGAGATGGTTCAGAGGATTCAAGCCCTGAAGACAAAGTCGTCGCACCAGTGTTTTTGTAAAAAGATGGAAGCAGTCGATAAACAGAAAGAAGATTTGTTATTATCACTATAAGTAGTATGGACATTATGCTCATGAATTCCCTTAGAAGAAGTCTAATCCAAAGGTAAAATCATTTTTTGATAGTCATCTCAAAGAATGGAAACAATGGATAGTCCAGAGTAAGAGAAGCCTATGGAACAAATCTACTAAATTCAATTTCTTTTAAATGAAGACAAAGGAAGTGAAGGTGAAGGCAGTGAGGTCGAATATGAAGACAAAGAAGATGAAGACCCAAGACAGGTTGAAGAAATTGAAGCCTAAGGAATGATGATGAATAATCCTCTTTTAGCATGGGATGAAACAGATGAAGACTGGATGTAGAACCTAACCATCAAAGACTATGCAGAAATTGAAAGTTGGCTAAATGATCAAGAAATGTATTCTACCTTAGATGGTGATATGGAGCAATTGACACAGCAAATGTCAAATCATACCATCAACAACTTTGCAGATGAAGACCCAAGTTTGTCCTCAACTTTCCATTGCAAGGAAACACTTCCAGGAGGATTTTCAGAAGCAAGGAGTTCATCAATGGATGAAATGCCACCACCACTAATCACACAAAAGGTGGCATTGAAGTTTTTGATCATTCCATATAAGAAAAGATTTTCCAGTCTCCATAGAAGTCATGAATGCTTAGATCAAGGCCAAATCAACAATCCCACCAAAACAGCAGCATCATATCAAGCATTTAATGTCTTTGCATAGTGTCATCATTATCCCAATCAAGTTGACAATTGATGAAAAACAAAAGTGGAGAAAGTATTAAGCATTTGTTGACACCGGAGCCACTCTCAACTTCTTCCATCAAGATGTGCTAGACAACTAGGTTATCAATCCAAATCCCGTGAAGCTTGACACAATGAATGGGGTAAGACAACTAACACATTTTGCTTTCAACATGCTAGTATAATTTGAAGACATCTACATAGGGAGGATTAACTTTGTGCAAATTTCCAACATGGATTTGATATGGGCATCGGTTCTCATTTTATGGATTCTTTGTCACCATATACCATAGGGTTAGATTTGCTAATCTTTTCTAATCCAAATGATGAGCCCCGACAGAAATTGGCAGTAACCAAAATACCACCAAAGATGCATCGCAATAAGCACTGGTAAATCAAAAGTGCATTCAGGTCAGACAACCCTTCAATTTCAAAGATCATCACCCAGCATCAATTAGAAGATATTGCAAGACAAAAATATTAGAGTAGACAAAAGTTGATGAAGGCTAGTCTACACGACATGGATGAACAAGATGCATATCTACTCCTTTCAACTGAAGAAGATCTTTAGAAGTGTTTCTACGAACATCCTCTCCAATTTTGGGATCAGGACATTCCTAAAGCTTTTATTCCTATGGTGCATGACATCCGGTGCAAAGCAAGACCATAGTACTGAATTCAGTGGATGCTAAAGAACTTTGAATATAGGTAGAAGAGTTTTTGAAATGAGGATTAATTCAAAAGTCACAGTCTAACTATGCTTGTGCTAGTTTCATAGTTCGAAATCATGTAGAGATCAAGCGAGGAAAACCCTGAATGGTAATCAACTACATTCTCCTCAATGCAGCAATGATCGATGTCAAATGGCCATTACCAAACTGAGAAGCTGTCATCTAGAATGTTGTTGCAAAAAGGATCTTTAGTAAGTTTGATTGCAAGAGCGGATATCACCACATAAAGATAGCAGCACAGGACATACAAAAAATAGCATTTAGCACTACTCATGGTTTAAATGAATGGTTGGTTATGCCATTTGGTTTCAAGAATGCACTCACTCAATTCCAGCAACGTATGGATGCCATTTTTGATAATGTTTCTAAGTTTGTTGCCAATTACATTGATGACTTTTTGGTCTATTCTGACTCGGTAGAAGAACATGTGAAACACCTCAAAATTTTTAGTCAGCTTTGTCAGAAACATGGAATTGGGTTATTAGAAGATCTGAAGAAATTTTAGATTGGAAATAGCGAAATTGAATTCTTAGGGGTAACCCTAAAAGAAGGAAAAATCCATATGCAGCCTCATGTTCTGCAAAATATTTTGATGTTTCCATATCAGTTGGAGAGCAAGGAACAATGTCTACTCTTTTTGGGATGTTTGAATTATGTGTCACGACACATATCAAAGTTTTCTGATAAAACAACAGATATTCACAAATGCAAAAATTAGGTGTCATTCAAATGGAACTCTAAGGCTATAAGATAGGTTTAGCAGTTGAAGCTTGAATGTAACAATCTTCCTCCACTGTTTCGAGTGTTTTAGGGTTTGTTCATTCTCAACATGGATGCAAGCTATGATGCTTAGGTGGCAATTTTGTGAAAGGTCAGCAAGTAGCAAGAGGACGAAGAGCTTTGTTCTTATGCTTTAGGAGCTTTTTACAAGAATGAACTCAATTACTAGCCAGCAGAAAAGGAGATCTTAGCGGCAATAAAAGGAATTGAAAAATTTCATGTTTACTTGATAAAAGGACCGTTCATTCTCTAGACCGATTCAAGAAATTTGGCAACCCTGCTCAAAAAAAAAGATCACCCCTTCACCAAAACTCCAACAGTTCACTTGGTGGTAGTTTTTGTTGGCATAGTATCAATTTTCCATTGAAGAAATTCTTGGAATAGTCAA
Source organism: Gnetum montanum (assembly GCA_015680685.1). NCBI lineage: Eukaryota > Viridiplantae > Streptophyta > Gnetopsida > Gnetales > Gnetaceae > Gnetum > Gnetum montanum. Next base: position 697,898 of record MNCI01027688.1, read on the forward strand.
TCACCTCTTGGATGTGTTAACAAGAGAACTAAAGTTAAATAAGGAAAGATGTTTCTGCTAGAATGGATAGATGAAATTTCTCTAAGATATTCATAGAATCCAAACCAAGATAAGGATAAATGGAAAACATGGTCATTGCAGACATTGGAAGATCAAGTGAGATGGTGTTGGAAGGTAAATCAGCTATTCCCTCAAGATTCAACCATGAGCCTATCAAAATAGTATGTCATGTTGGATTTCTTTATCAACATGGCCAGAAGAATTGATTGTGTGGTCAAAAACCTCTGATTGAGCCGATTAGATCCACGTCTTCTTCAACATCTCACACTAATGGAGGTCTTGGATAACATTTTGTTGATTTGTAGACCCTTGTTTGCTAATTAGTTAGCATGAAAGTTCTTCCAAGAGCTGTTGCAAATTAAGGAATGGGAGAATAAGTTGTGCACATCATTCCAATCCATCAACCTTTATCAAAATCTCACCTGGTATGAAAACAAGTGCATAGTGCCCAAGAAGGCCTCTTTGGATGAAGCCACCTCATCAACATCGACATCAGGAATATTGGAAGAGTTATCTAAACTTATCAAGGACTATAATAATTATGCTAGGCCATGCAGGAAGATTTATGCAATTCATAAGGAAATCCTAAAAGTGTTTCTCAAAATGATGTTCAGAACATAATAGAGGTAGATTTGGTAACTTAGGAAAATCTCGTTGTAGAGCCAATCATTGTAGAAAGTGAAGCCTCTTCTTATCCCTTGTTTGAGCCAATGGATATCCATCCAGAATATCCAAAAGTAGAGATTGTTAATGAAGATAGAGTTGATGGTGGAGCCCTAGTAGAAAATGGATTTACATTTGAAAAGTAGGCTATTTTTGAGACCAAGCCAAGTCAGGAGGAATGGCCGACATATACATTTGCAAATAACAAGCAATGGCCAAATGAAGAATGGGTAGAAGCCAACGTCGAAGATGTACCTGTTAGGCAATCAATAGGTATAGATGATTTGTCAGAAGTTCCTATAGGAATGTTGTCTCTTGTTGCTACATTAGCTACATTCAAAAATTTTCATAGATATACATTAGAAAGTTTGTACTGGAAACTAAGAAATAGTCAAGATGAAGATTGTTGAGAGAAGCTATTGTCACAATACTATTGGTTGATGGACAAAGCATACTCCTACACTCTAGAATTGTTAGAGATGGCTATAATTAATCTAACTCCACTACGGAAGGTGCGATCAGTTGCTGATTTCTTTAGTTTTGAAGCAATTTCTCCATGTCCTAGAAATCAAGAAAAGGCGCAAGTAGTCAAATTTGAAATAGCAAAACTACCATAATCATTTGATGAATATTAACTTGTGTCAAATCAATTAGGTCCATCAAGTCCTATTCGAGTCACTTCATAAGATAAGTATGGTGCAATGTACGTTTACCCACCAAAACTAGATGTGGAACCAAAAGATGAAGAAAATGCCTTCAAAGAAAAAGATCAGCGGATGCTAGAACAAGTGGATGAAGGATACATGATGTTTACGATGAGTATTCGACAATTCTCTATGATGAAGGTACAAAAATGCAAGCCCAATTAGAGGAAGAAAGACAATTTAGACATGAATTGCTCAGGTTAGTAATGTATGGCAACCAAGATGTGGATATGGCATAGGTGCCTAATCCAAGGCTAGGACCACAAAATAATTAGCAAGGAGGACAACCACCAAACAACAATGCTCCAGTAGGTCAGCGAAATCAAGCATTTATGCTACAATCAAGTAGTGTGAACTTGAAAAATAAAGAGCAAGTGGAAGATGGAAAAGAATTTTCCAAAGACCATAAGGCAATCCTGCCTTTTCATGAAGCATTAAGTAAGAAGTAATTTGTTTCGGGTGATAGTAAAACATATTTTTGAGATGTTTCAAAATATGTAATTTGTAAATTTGCAAGTGTCTTTTTTGCTGGAATGTCTACCTTTATAAAGTAGTCAAAAGCATTATTAGATATTAAAGGCTAAGGAATTAGGCCAGTCTTTATACCTTTTTTTACTGAAGCTGAAGTGTCAAAATGGAAATCTAAAGGATATAATTATGTACATTTAGGTCAAATTGATGACATCGCCAGTCCTAAGTCTAAATTTTGTGTCTCAGCACTCCTTCATTGGTGGATCTGACAACTCCACACAGTCCACATAACACTTTTTTTAAGTATTAAAAATAAAAATAAAAATTCCCCAAAAAAAGAGTGGATTAGGAAATAGCCAAAAACTGTGGCTAGGAATCTCTATTCATTTGGGCCACCTTTCCCTAGTCTTATGGCCACCAAAGTCTTAGCCTTGGGATAGCTAGAATGCCAACATGATAAATTTGTTTTAAAAAGAAAAGAACAAAATTAGTTATTTTAATATTATAAGCTTATCTAGAATGGGGAATTTTCATTTCTCGGCCTATGCACTAGCTGTGCCACATAGTCGGTCCTAGCTTAGAAATCCAAAAATTATTGTGTTCAATATTTAATTAATATATGTCATCATAATATTCATGCTTGGACCCACCTGTAGCTGCTTGTACCTTATCCCAGTAGCGAGTAGTGATTCCAAATATTTTGTAGGGTAGGTCTGCTTTGGAATTTGTGCTTTTAATCAAAGCTCACTTTGTTTTTTTCCTACCATCCACGTCTTTGATTTACTTGTCAAAATTAGTAAACTTTGGGTTTTGATTAGTAAAAAGCCTCTTTGATAAGAAGCGTTGATATGTCCTTGTTACTTTTCCTTTTAGACGTGAAGCCTCTTGTGTCATTGGTGAGATCATCACGCATTCGAATGATTTAAATGAGATTGATTCACTCTTGCACTACACCTCTTTGAAGATGAGCTTACTTTATGGGCTTTTAAGAGTTAACTAATTGTACAAAGAGTTGACCAAGGATTTGGGGTCGTTTAGATTGAAATTATATTTCATAAGTTTATATTTTATGATTTAGTAGAACTTACACAAACAATAGCAAAATTTAAAATTAGAATTTGCAACTTGTTTTCTTGGTTGCAAGGGTTAAGTATATTGAGATCGTTGTAAAGTGTGTTTTATTTAATTTTTGCTAAGTACCTTTCATGAAATGCAAGAAGAAGTTATCTTCCACTATTGCATGTAGTTGAAGATAAATAGCATATATTTCTAAATTGCCCTTTCTTTACTATTCTTAGACTTAAATATAATATTTAGGTAATAACTTTGTCTATTTATTCAAGTTGGAGGTGTAAACTCTAAGTCATTTTCTTGATGAGGTGTTTAAGACCCATCATGATGATATCAAAGCCTTGTAATAAATTTTTTTGTACTATAGATCCTTTGTGATCTTACAAAGATGTAATTAAGCATCTAGTTTCAATTTTAGTACTCTCCTTCCTATACTCTATATAAGTTGTAAGGGAGTCCTTGTCAATTATAGTTTAAGAATTTAAAAATATTTTATAAAAATTTTGCATGATCAAGGATATAACATAAAATTGTAAAGTGGGTTGTAATTTCATCACAAATGTGGCAAGTAGGGTGTTACGTCCTTAAACCCAAACAGATAGTGGCAAAATACTGATTCTTTTATCTGTAAAATTCATACCAATAAATGTGATAATACCAGTTGCTACTAATTATTACCATTATCATTATTGAAATGTTAGCATAGGTATCAATGCAAGAATAATATAATTTTCTTTTCAAACCATATATAAAAATAGAACATTTAAATCAAAGAGATAATGTATCCTTCATCCACTTGTTCTAGCATCTGCTGATCTTCTTCTTCAAAGGGATTTTCTTCATCTTCTGGTTCCACTTCTAGTTCTGGTGGGTAAATGTACATTGCACCATCCTTATCATATGAAGTGACTCAAATAGGACTTGACAGACCTAATCAATTCAGCAGAAGTTGATCTTCATCGGATGATGATGGCAGTTTTGCTATTTCAAATTCGACTGCTAGTACCTTTTCTTGATTTTTGGGACATGGAGAAATTGCTTTGAAACTAGACAAGTCAACAACTGATGGCATCTGTTGTAGTGGAGTTGGATTAATGATAGCCATCTCAGATAATTTTGGAGTGGAGGAGTATGCTTTACCCATCAACCAATAGTATTTTGACAACAGCTTCTCTCGATGATCTTCATCTTGACTATTTCTTACTTTCCAATATAAACTTCCTAATGTATAGCTATGAAAATTTTTGAATGTAGCTAATGCAACAGCAAGAGATAACTTTCCTAAGGGTGAGGATCCTTGCAATTCTCCAACACAAACTACAGCACCTTCCACAAATTTTCTTGAAATTTCTTAGGCATTTTGAAGGCCATGGCCCTCACAACAAGAAAGATAATCAATATGTGAAAACAAGATAATAGAAACTTGGTAGACTATCTCACAAAACGCTTGCTAGTCAACTCACTTCGTGCTCTCATCTCTCATGGTGCATTTAACAAAGGAGTAAACAAAAGCAAAGGAACTTTCTTTCAACTAAGCCTCTATTGCATTAATTTTCATAGAAACACAACTTTCAACTATTACAACATAAACGTCAACACCCAAACAAACACAAGAATTTTGCAGCAACTAGCTCCAACTCTAAGTAGATTTGCCAAACTCACAGACTCCCAAAGGCATCGACAAGCATACAAATGCCAACAACAACAACAATGATGAAACTAGTGACACCAACAATCAACCACCAACGTTCACTCATCATCTAAATCAGAATCGAGCTAATTGAGCAATTTTAACAACACTAGAAGAAGCCAGTTGCTAACTAAGACTAACCACAACATCAAAGACAGATTGACTAATTCACTTTTAGATTATGCTCTTGTGCTCTTGTTCTCTCTTCTCTCTTGCCATAGAAAAGAGATTACAAGCTTATTTATAGGACTCTTAGATCGACTTAAGAACTTGGTGTACAAGCCAAGCAATTACAACTAGATAACAACTTATTTAATGCTTATCCATATGACATGTTTGACATGTAGTCCTTATCTGGTTGCTTTCAAGATCACCTTATGAACTACACAAATCTTCCCGCATGCCCTAGCACAATCATTGCAGTCCTTGATGAGTTTACATAACTCTTCCAAGAATCCTGATGTTGATGCTAACGAGGTGGCTTCATCTGGAGAGGCTTTCTTGGGCACTACATACTTGTTTTTATACTAGGTGAGATTCTGATAGAGGTTGATGTGTTGGAATAATGTGCACAACTTATTCTCCCATTCCTTACTCTACAACAGCTCTTGGAAGAAGTTTCACACCAACTAATTAGCAAAAAAGGCTCTATGAATCAACAAAATGTTATCCAAGACTTCCATAAGTGTGAGATGTTGAAGAAGATGTGGCTCTAATCAAGTCCATTAGAGATTGTTAATAACACATTCGATTCTTCCAACTGTGTTAATAAAGAAATCCAACATGGCATACTATTTTGATAGGCTCATGGTTGAGTCTTGAGGGAACAACTGATTTACCTGCTGGCACCATCTCACCCGATCTTCCAATGTCTACACTAACCATGTTTTCCATTTATCCTTATCTTGGTTTGGTTTCTATGAATATCCTGGAGAACTTTTGTCTGTCCATTCTAGCTTAAACATCTTTCCTTGATGTAACTTTAGTTCTCTTGTTAACGCATCTAGGAGGTGGTTGACTATTCTAGGAATTTGTTCAATAGAAAATTGATACTATGCCAAAAAAAACTACCACTAAGCCAACCGTTAGAGTTTTGGTGAAGGGTGATCTTTCTTTTGAGTAGGGTTGCCAAATTGCTTGAATCAGTTCAGAGAATGAATGGTCCTTTTAGCAAGTAGACATGAAAATTTACAATTCCTTTTACTACCACTAAGATCTCCTTTTTTGCTAGCTAGTAATTAAGTTCATTCTGTGAAAAGCTCCTAAAGAATAAGCACAAAGCTCTTCGTCCTCTTCCCACTTACCAACCTTTAACAAAACTGCCACCCAAGCATCATAGCTTGCATCTATGTTGAGAATGAATGGGCCCTAAAACACTAGAGACAATGGAGGAAGATTGTTACATTCAAGCTTCAAGTACTGAACCTGTCTTGTAGCCTTGGAGTTCCATTTGAATGGCACCTGATTTTTGCATTTGCAAGTCTTCATTATTTTATGAAACAACTTTGATATGTGTCGTAACACATAATTCAAACATCCCAAAAAGCGTAGACATTGTTCCTTGCTCTCCAACTGATCTGGAAACATCAAAATATTTTGCAAAACATGAGGTTGCATATGGATTCTTTCTTCTTTCAGGGTTATCCCTAAGAATTCAATTTCGCTATTTTTGATCTGAAATTTCTTCGGATCTTCTGATAACCCAATTCTATGTTTCAGACAAAGCTACCTAAAAATCTTGAGGTGTTTCACATGGTCTTCTACCAATTTAGAATAGACCAAAAATTCATCAATGTAATTGGCAAAAAACTCAAAAACATTACCAAAAATGGCATCCATATGTCATTGGAATTGAACAAGTGCATTCTTCAAACCAAATGGCATAACCAACCATTCATACAAATCATGAGAAGTGCTAAATGCTATTTTGTGGATGTTCTATGTTGCTATCTTTATTTGGTGATTTCTGCTCTTGCAATCGAACTTGCTGAAAATCCTTTTTGCTACAACCTTTTAGATGAGAGCTTCTTGGTTTGGTAATGCCCATTTGAATTGATCATTACTGCATTAAGGTGAATGTATTTGATCACCATTCTGGGTTTTCCCCGCTTGATCCTTGCATGATTTCAAACTATGAAACTAGCACAAGCATAGTTAGACTATGACTTCTAAATTAATCCTTATTTCAGAAACTCTTCTACCTATATTCAAAGTTCTTCAACATCCATTGAATTCAATACTATGGTCTTGCTTTGCACCAAAATGTCATGCACCATAGGAATAAAAGCTTCATAACTGTACTTATCCCAAAATTGGAGTAGATGTTCACAGTAACACTTCTGAAGATCTTCTTCAGTTGAAAGTAGTAGATATGCATCTTGTTTATCCATGTTGTGTAGACTGGCCTTCATTAGCTTTTGTCTACTCTAATATTTTTGTCTTGCAATCTCTTCTAACTAATGCTAGGTGATGATCTCTGAAATTGAAGGGTTGTCTAACCTAAATGCACTTCTAATTTGTTGGTACTTATTGCGATGCAGCTTTGGTGGTATTCTGCTTATTGCTAATTTGTGTCGGGGCTCATCATTTGGGTTGGAATAGATTAGCAAATCTAACCCTATAGTATATGGTGACAAAGAATCCATAAAATTAGAACCGATGCCTACATCAAATTCACTATCAGAAATTTGCACAAAGTTGGTCCTCCCTATGTAAACGTCTCCAAATTAGATTGGCACATTGAAAGAAAAATGTGTTAGTTGTCTTACCCTATTCATTGTGTTAAGCTTCCCAGGATTTGGATTGACAAACTAGTTGTCTAGCACATCTCGATGATAGAAGTTGAGAGTGGCTTCGGTGTCAACAAATGCTTTATACTTTCTCCACTTTTGGTTGTCATCAACTGCCAACTTGATTGGGATAATGATGACACTATACAAAGACATTAAATGCTTGATTTGATGTTGTTGTTCTGGTGGGATTGTTGATTTGGCCTTGATCTGAGCATTCGTGACTTCTATGGAGATTGGAAATCTTTTCTCACATGGAATGATCAAAAAATTTAGTGGCACCTTTTGTGTGATTAGTGGTGGTGCCTTTTTATCCATTGATGAACTCATTACTTCTGAAAATCCTCTTGGAAGTGTTTCCTTGCAATGGAAAGTTGAGGATAGACTTAGGTCTTCATCTGCAAAGTTGTCGATGGTATGATTTGACATCTACTGTGTCAGCTACTTCATATCACCATTCAAGGTAGAATACATTTATTGATCATTTAGCCAACTTTCAATTTCTGCATAGTCTTTGATGGTTAGGTTCTACATCTAGTCTTCATCTGTTTCATCCCATGCTGGCAGAGGATTATTCATCATCATTCCTCAGGCTTCAATTTCTTCAACCTGTCCTAGGTCTTCACTTCTTCATCTTCAAATTTGGTCTCACTACCTTCACCTTCACTTCCTTTGTCTTTGTCTAAAAGAAATTGAATCTAGTAGATTTGTTCCATAGGCTCCTCTTTTTTTGGATTATCCACTGGTTCCCATTCTTTGAGATGACTATCAAAAAATGCTTTTGCCTTCAAATTAGACTTCTTCTAAGGGCATTCATGAGCATAATGCCCATACTACTTGTAGTGATAACAACAAATCTTCTTTTTGTTTACTAGCTACTTTCATCCTTTTAAAAAAACACTGGTGCAACGACTCTGTCTTCAGGGCTTGAATCCTCTAAACCATCTATTTTTTGAGAATCTTGGATGTCTTCTAGGTCTTCATGCAACCAATTGTGTTCTACTTCTATAAGGTCTTCTTGGTGGATTACCAAACACATCAACACCATCCAAATGTGCACAAGCTTCTGCTGATGGTAACAACTTAGCAAGACTAACATTGTAACAAGCAAATTGTAGTTCTTGTCAAGCCATGTGAACAATTTCTAAAAAATAAGTGAGTGACAAATCGATGTTCTTTTCTATCACATTATACAACACCATGTGACCTAGCTTCATAGGTAAGCTTCCCAAATATAGATAAGTAATTAATAGATATTTATGCAATGCTAATCAATAAACTTCTTTACCATATTCAACACTAAATTGCTCAAAGTACTTCAAATTGGTCAACTTCCTTTGGCTCAACAAAAATTTATCTTTCAATCTTAAATTGACCAAGAGATCTACAGTAAACTTAGTAACCAAAGAAACAAACACACCTTGTAATCCTTGTTGTAGAATTTGCTCATGCTGATCCAATGTCAAACTCTCCCACCAATGTCGTATCTTTCTAGCTACACGAGTGAATGTGCCAATAATGATTGTTCTTTCATCAAGCTGCAGTACTATCATTTCTGTGCGCAATTGATCTACCCATAGGCGAATGACATATAAAACTTCTTTTGGTGGCAAATAATCAATATCAATAACTAGAAATGTTACAATTGGCCATTGTTGAAATGCTAAAAAAGCTAATGGTTGTTGATATTTTTGCCATGGTGGAACTACTCTTCTAGCCATCGTTAACCATGTCTAACACCCATAATCTTCATCTAATCCTTCAAATTTCTATGGTGAATCTTTTGGTGATGTCTAACTTTCTTGCGTAGCTTTTGCATCTTATTCTTTATGACCTGCTTCAGCTTCATCACGAGATGCTTCTCTTGGAACTATTTTTCCTTCCTTTTCCTTCTTCAGCCTCCGAATCTTTTCTGCTAAGTCTATTAACAGATCTTTGACTTGGATTTGTGGGCTTAAAGGTTTCTTAGCTTTCATTTGTGGAACTCTGATCTACTTATCTAGCGTGTATGCTTCCTTCAACAGCATTGCAATTCTCCAACACTTTTGCTCTTTGATAAATTCTTGCTTAGTCTTTCTTTGCTAGATGACCTCTTTGTAGGCTTGCAGATGGTCTTGTATTTCTTTTATCTAGACTTGAACATCACCAACAATTCCTTCTAGATTCACTATATTACCTTCTAGATTATTCCAATTTCTTTAAGCATATGTAGTCCAATGTACAAGATAATTCAATTACCATACCTCATCATTTTGCTTAGCTTGAGAGTCAATGGATTGTTCCAGTAGAAAACTACAGTTTGCTCTTGTTGTTAGAGGATCATCTTCTAATGCAGTTGTGTGACATGAGATCTTTGGTGGCCATTTTCCACCTAGAATGATTTTTCATCCACTTATCATTCTATAATACAATTGCATCATGAATAGTGTTCCTCTAGTATCATAATTTGGAGATTCTAATTGTTTCTTTGATGATGATTCTCCTTCCTTGATCATTGCGGGAGGTAGTGTTGGAGGGACGGCTTCCATGGTAATTATGGTTGATCTTTCAAATTGTTGCACTGGATATCTCATCCATCTACCTTTTGACTTCTCATAAGTTTAACTCTCTATCCTTCAGCAATGATTGGATTCACAAGAATCCTTGCACATAGCCTGGAACCAAAATGATTTTTCTACATGCTTTCAAATGCTTGCTCCCTTGTTGGAATTGAACTCCCCATTTCAATTTGTGGTTCATGAGAATTGTGTTGGACAACTAAAATGTTCCTCTAGCACCAATTGCTACATAAGCCGATCCCAGTAATAATTGAACACCATGGATTTCAATGCAAATTAACAAGGCAGAAGTAATGAAATAATATTCTAATGCTAATTTATAATTTGGTTGGATAGTACAAAGGGCATCATCATTCAACATTCCATGAAACTAACAAATTTTTCCTATTTCCCAGGCTTCCTTGGGATTGGACTCTAAACTTGCTCCTATTACATGACTATCTAACAATGTCACCATGTACTCAACACCTATATCATAATTGAAATTAGGACTGACGATGATATATATTTGACCTAAATGTACATAATTATATCCTTCAGATTTCCATTTTGACACTTCAGCTTCAGTAAAGAAAGGAAAAAAGATTGGCCTAATTCCATGACCTTTAATATCTAACAATGTTTCTAACTTCTTTATAGAGGTAGACATTCTAGTAGAAAAAACACTTGAAAATTTATAAATTGCATCTTTTGGAACATTTGGGAAATCTATTTTACTATCACCCAAAATAAATGGCTTCTTACTCAATAATGCTTCATGAAAATGTAGGATTGCCTTCTAGTCTTTGAACAATTCTTCTCCATCTTCCAATTGCTCTTTATTTTTCAAGTTCACACTACTTGATTGTAGCATAAGTGCTCAATTTCATTGACCTCTTGGAGCATTTTTGTTTGGCAACTATCCTCCTTGCTAATTATTCTATGGTCTTGGTCCTGAATTAGGCACATGTGCCATATCCACATCTTGGGTTCCACACATTATTAACCTGAGTAATTCATGTCTAAATCATCTTTCTTCCTTTAATTGGGCTTGAGTTTCCATACCTTCATCATAGACGATTGTCAAATACTCATCATAAACATCCATGTATCCTTCATCTACTTTTTTCAACATTCGCTGATCTTCTTCTTCGAAGGGATTTTTTTCATCTTCTAGTTCCACTTCTAGTTCTAGTGGGTAAACATACATTGCACCATACTTATCGTATGAAGTGACTCGAATAGGACTTAATGGACCTGATCAATCCAACACAAGTTGATCTTCATCGAATGATGATGGTAGTTCTACTATTTCAAATTTGACCACTGGTGCCTTTTCTTAATTTCTGGGACATGGAAAAATTACTTCGAAACTAGAGAAATTAGCAACTAATCACACCTTTCATAGTGGAGGTGGATTAATGATAGCCATCTCTAACAATCCTAGAGTGGAGGAGTATGCTTTGCCCATCAACGAATAGTATTGTGATAGTAGCTTCTCTCAACGATCTTCATCTTGACTATTTCTTACTTTCCAATACAAACTTCCTATGTATATCGATGAAAATTTTTGAATGTAGCTAATGCAGCAGCAAGAGACAACATTCCTATAGGAACTTCTAACAAATCATCTATACCTATTGGCCGCCTAATAGGTACATATTCGACTTTAGCTTCTACCCATTTTTCATTTGGCCATTGCTCAATATTTGCAAATGTGTATGTTGGCCATTCCTCCTAACTTGGCTCAATCTCAAAAATATCCTACTTTTCAAATGTAAATCCATTTTCTACTGGGGCTCCACCATCACCACTATCTTCATTAACAATCTCTACTTCTAGATATTTTGGATGGATATCCATTGGCTCAAAGAAGGGATGAGAAGAGGCTTCACTTTCTACAATGAATAGCTCTTCAATGAGATTTTGATAGAGTCACCAAATCCACCTCTATTACATTCTGAACATCATTCTAAGAAACACTTTCTTGAACTTCGACCATATCATTCTTTGCTTTTTCATCCTCAGCACTTTTATCCTTGGCTCTAATACCATGTTGAGGGTGAGGATCCTCGCAATCCTCCAATACGAACTACAACACTGTCCACAAATTGTCGTGAAATTCCCTAGGTGTTTTGAAGGGCATGACACTCACAATGAGAAAGATAATGATTATGTGAAAACAACACAATAGATCCCTTTTCCTTTTCCTATCATGATTCCTTCATCTTTATTTTCTCTTATCAAAATTTGTTAATGAGTGTGATGAGGAGAATGAGGAAGTTAGAGATTGGTACTTGCTAGTTCTTCTATGACTTCTTGATTCATTCCTTCTAGTTTTATTAAAGATCCTAGACTTTGAATTGCTTCTAAGTCTAGAGTCTAACTCATCTCTTCTAAGATCTTTTGCGAGAGCTAAACATAATTTTGTCTTTATGAGATCTTTAATGCATATAATAGATGTATGAGAACTAATTATGATGAGACTCTTCAACTTGATTCAACACATATTCTTTGATTGTAACAACAATCATTTGGGATTCCCTTTTTATCATTTCTTACTATCATGATAATATTTCATCTTTCTTGATTCTCTATTGGTTAGTATGGCCTATTCATGTTCTTGGTAACTTGATATCCTTCTTGTGCAAGACCAGGATTTGATCTTAGGAGGACCACTTGAAGCATATGTGGTGCTATGCATTCCGAATAGTTCTTAATAAGTACTATCCACCAACATCATTTATTCTTAAATTCTAGGATTTGACTTATATATTGAAGATTAAAAGTAGGCAAATATTCCCTAGATAATGGAATTGTATGATGAATAGATGGAAACATATTTTTCAATTTGGGTTACTCTTACAAGGGTTCTTTCACATGTTTGTATTTTTGAAATTGATGAACACCACTTCTAGGTTTCGAATTGACATCTTCATAGAGGATGGATGATACTAAGTTAAGATCAATATGGGTTAAAAATAACTTGCACTTCAAACCTTCCTTAATTTGATTAACCAAGTAGGATACTTGATCAAGTCTAACATCTAAGCATGTTGGATTAGTAATCAAATGCATGTTGACCACACATACACATCTTCTCGAGAACTGTAATAAAATGTCGTGGCTATGTGGCTTCTTTTAAATATCGATCATTCTTTCTTTCCTAGGACTTAGGGTTCTAGAACTTTGAAAATCAAGTCCTCTAATATCCATTCTAATATTTATAGTAATTTAAACTTGGCTTCCTTGCAGAAGATCACACAACCATTCATGTTATGGTTCTTGAAATAGGCTAATTTGTATGACTTAAACTTCTAAATGAACCTTTTTGTGTCTAAATGCCTTCATATCCCAACTTATTAACATTACATTGAAATTGCTATAAGAATTTCCATGGAAAAACTTCTTGTAGGCATAAGACATCAATTTTCAAATCTTATAGTTATGCCAGGATGCATGGGTATCACTACTTGTGTTATTCCAAGGCCTAAGGTCAACATAGTAAATGTTTTCTTTCATTAGTTAGGGACCTTGTAAGTACATTGTATGTTGCAACTTTCATTCTTGTTCCAAGATTTTTTTCCAAGGTTATTTCTCCTTATGGATATTATACACATTGTTGGAATAAGATTATGATTCTCCATGTTGGTTGATATCTGCTACATGATTTGCTTGCAAGCTAAATTAATATCCATCTTCTTGACCATTATGGTTCATCAACTAATCAATTCATTGGATTGGCACTAACTTGGCTATGCTTCCTAGACACCTAATGACCTTTCTACCCCTATTAGAACACTAACTCCAACAATGTAACTAATGACACAATAGGGGTTGGTGACCGAGGTATATCTATCTACATATGCTAGGCATCTAATCTTAAGGTCCAAAATGATCATAAAGTATTAAATTCATTAGCCCCAGTGATTAAATTGTTAAGCATGGTTAGTCAAACTAGGTTATGGTCTCTTAGGCATGATTTAAAGATATAACCTAATTATTAGCTATTCAAATAGCCTATATGATCTCAACATTGGGGTTAGAAGACCAAAAAATATTAGAAATATCTATTCATATGTTAGAAATAGGCATCATATGCTCGAGTTATGCTAAATTAAGCTTTCGAGGTTCTTAAGGTAAACTTTTGGGATAAGGACTAAAAACTAATTTTTGAAGCTCCATAGGGTAAATTTGACTTCACCATTACATATGGAAGGTTAAAATATGTTGGAAATGACTCTTTATTTGTCAAAAAGGATTTCCAAAATCAAAGGTTATGCCTCCTAAAGTTTAGAACTTTGGGCACAAAATTCAAGACCTCTCAAGAGCTTCTTGAGAGATCACCCATTCTAATACTACTTCAAAATGAATGTAATTAATTACAAAATTTTTATCTTAGTTGTTGTCAACTTGTTAATTTGACTAGTTGATCAAATTTGACCACATATGCATATTTAAATTTTTCCCACTTGACATCAAATTTATAAACCAAATTTTTCTATCACTTGATAGATTTCAAAATTTTTTAGTTAGTTGATAAAATATTCAAGTTTTCGCATGGGTAGTGATCATTTTGAAAAAAAAAATTATTTTATATATTTTATAATTTAACATTTTAAATTTTTAATATATTTAGAAAAATCAATGTATGACCATATTGAGCAAATTTTCTCAAGTGAGCTAGCATAGCAACCTCTAAGTCACTTGGATTTATAAGCATGAGGTTTTAGGTTCAATTCCTAGTACCAACTTTTGATATTTTTTTTAAACTTATTATTATTAAAATAATCAACCCTACTTGGATGGTTGAGATGGTGGTTAGTGCATTGATGGGTAAGAGTTTCATTTTCCTAGGGAAACATTTTGCATTCAATTTCTGACATTAAAATTTTGACCCTTGGAGTGATGGTAAGGTGTTTGTATTCCAAGTTGAAGACCTAGGTTTGAGCATGGGCATAGCCACTCAAAGAGATTAGGCTTTCGCTTATCTACCAACACTCCTAAAACCCTACTTACTAGGATCAACACTATGGGTTTGGGTGATGATCCTTTTAATTAATTTATTTATTATTTTATTAAGGCACACATAACAATAAACCTTGAAGAATAATATCTTCAAAACTATAAGTCTGATCAAAACAAAACTTATACCATTGGAATCATCATGATGAATACTATGTGTTGGGCATGGTTACAAGGTCCAAAAAATAAGTTGAATTTCTATGATTTTAAAGGACTTAAATAGCTTATTTCATTGATTTTGACCTTAAAAACCTAGCATATGGATGATATGAGGACTTATAAGTGACGTAAGATTACCATTTATAACTCACTCTAGGATAAATATTTAACACATATATCCTTTATAATTTTGATGCTAGTTTAGTTCAAACCTATCCTCTAACATCATGCATATGTCAATTAAGTAAGAATAAAGGGAATATTAGGGCTAGGTTAAATCCCTTAAACTTATTGATGCATAGGTCTTAGGTAGGGGTAGATAATACATTCCAAAATGAGACAAAATCTTAGAAGACATAGGCTATGGATACTAGCCTCATGAAAGGAACTTAAAATAACCTTAATTAATTAAAGTTTTAATGACACTACAAGATGTGTAAGAGTTACCTAGACTAAGATACCTTTGTCTTACTAATGTCTCTTGTAGTTGATGTACCTTGTTAGTATGTAATTGAATCTCCTAGTGATCATTAATATCCATGGAAATCACTCAGAAGACATCTTCTTAATTAACATGGTTCATCTTGGACATGATGCGTGTTCATGGTTCTCTTTGGATTGTGACTCCATGATTTGTCATTGGATTGAAATTGGATCTTAATTCTAATTGGTTATTGGGTTATGATTTGCTTGGATACCAAATGTAACATCCCATTCCCAGATGTCTTAAAAAATGTTGAATATTTATAACATTTAACATTATGCGTAAAGGAAATAATAGGGAAAATATAGAAGGAAAATAAAAACAATGCTTTATTAATGTGGAATAGTGTATATGGATCATTCTTTAAAGTTTCCTTGGGGTTATCTTTCTTTAACGTCTATCCATTAGAGGTATCTAGCATTGTTACCATGATTAGACCTATAATCAACTAGAAGGGATGGCCAGTCATCTTTCTATCCTACTTTACCTAACACCCATTACTCACATGTACTAGGTTTGCAACTCCATGTTGATATGACGATGACTAGGAATGAATACCTTAGGTCAAACCCCTAAATGTCATCTTGAGAGACATGCCTATTATTTCAATGCATCCTTTTCAATCTTAATTACAACTTTCCCTTTTTGATTGTACTACAATAATTGTAACATTTGTTATGAAGAAACACCTTATTCATTATAGAATGACACCATTTGGAAATGAGAACATGATAATTTCTCGAACTTAAATTAGCTTAAATTGAACCATTACTTCATGAAAAAGTTTGTTGAAATTCTATGTTAATCATTGTAATGCTCTTGAATATGGAAATGCTTCTTATGTCTTCAATAAATCTTTGAGAGATTTTAAAGGATTTTTAAGAGAAATAAAAATAATTTTAAAAGGTTTTGATGTGTTCTTGATGAGTCTTAAAAATCTCATCTACAAAATGATCTAAGATTGATAATTCTAGTTTAAAGCATTAAAATAATTCTTCTACTTGAATGACATACTTAAGTCTCAATTGATTAAAATAAAGGAAAGTGAGAGATATGTATTCAGCATCTTCCACTACCATCTTTTATGTAAAATTCACATGTGTGTTGATCTTTTGTAAGATTAATTTATGGTGTTAACACAATTAAGGTGGAAGACTAATCCATTATCTTATCTTATGAGCGAATGTGATGACAAAAAACATAAAATCAACTTTTGCACTAAGAATTATTTTCAAACAGGATGTAAGTAAAATTATTTTTTTTCATGTAGCTTATTGCCACATATTCTTTAAGGATCTTCTTTTGGATCATTATTCTAAGTTCTTTGGGTTTCAAATTTAGATCTTGGTCTTTTAAATTATTCTTTTAAGTTTCTTGGGCTTCAAATTTAGATTTTGTTCTTAAATATTTCATTTTTGAAGCTACTTTTTTTCCTTCATGATACCATCCTTTCTTTTAAGTGGTTTATAATTTTTTAGGAAAACATGTACTCAATGTCTAATAAGTATCTTTTCATAGAATCTTATAAACTGTTGAAGAGTTATAATTTTTATAAGAAACATGTTCACTTTTGCTAATAGCAACACATTCAGGTAGTTGTTATCATTTTACACTACTCATCTTTATGTGAGATGGATCTAATGCATGAAGATACTTCTCCAGTGAAGATAGAGAAGGGCATATATAGATTTTAAGATTTTCCATTAAGCAATTAGCCTTTTCCTTTTTGTTAGCTTTGTATTGAAAAGGGATAAGATAACATTGCACGTTAAATATGATTTTCAACATGGAACATCACATATTTTAATGTAAATGCATGACATTTTTGTCATACGTCACTTAAGAAGTGGCATTCTAGATTAAGTTGAATCAATGTAAAATGTTAAATTTGTAGAAATATTTGTCAAATGTTTAATTTTTGTTTTGATGTCTTATGTCAAACTGTATCAATGCAAAAATTCAAAACTATTCTACATAGTATGGTGAAAGAAAATAAGTTCCAACATAGATGTCTTTGCTAAAGGTTTGAAGTGCAAGTTATTTTTAACCCATATTGATCTTAACTTAGTATCATCCATCCTCTATGAAGATGTCAATTCGAAAGCTAGAAGTGGTGTTCATCAATTTCAAAAATATGAACATGTGAAAGAACCCTTGCAAGAGGAACCCAAATTGAAAAAGATGTTTTCATCTGTTCATCATACAATTCCATTATCTAGGGCATATTTTTCCTACTTTGAATCTTCAATAGACAAGTCAAATCCCAAAATTTGAGAACAAATGATGTTGGTGGATAGTACTTATTAAGAACTATATTGCACCAACTACATTATCATGATTAATGAAGACAAGTCAACATCATTCTTTATCACAACCTTAGAATACAATTGGTATGAGACTTGATTCTTTTCAAGTTACCAAGTTCTTGGAGTTAATTCCTAAAGAAGAAGTCAAGGAGTAAGATGGAGCCCTACCATCACAAAAAAGGCCATTCAATTATATATCCCTTATGGTAGAACTCCAATGAATTTCATTGATCCCTAAGGTTGACAAATCTCAAGGAGTTTCTTAACCTTACTTTTATTTATGATCTTCGTATTCTTCTTCATTGTTTAATTTATATTTTAATTATGTAAGTAAAATATTTTAGGGTAATACAAGTGGAAAATGAAAGATTTGCCCTATTTTTACTTGGGTAACTAAATATAAGTTGTAGTTTATGTGACCCTAGTTAGGACTAGTGATTGGTGGTTGGTAGATCTTTAATTCTCCTCTTGTTGTTACCTAGAGATGAAGGTAAGTATTGATAAAATAAGATTTATTTTATTTGTCTCATTTATATTTTATTTCTAAAATAAGTAGAAGAACTTTGAAATATTCAACTCCATTTCAAAATAAGAAATGAAAACATTTGAGCATAAGAGTATATAGGGAGCACCGAAGTTGGAGAAAGATCGTTGACGTGGACTTGTTCAAGGGATAACAAAAGCTGAAGTAGATTGTCATGTTCCCATTTCTAAATGGTGCCATTTCATAACAAAGATGGTGTCTCTTCACAAAAAATATTATAATTATTATATTAAGACCCAAAAGAGAAAGTTGTAATTAAGATCCAAAAAAATACATTGTAATAACAAGCATGTCTCTCAAGATGATCTTTGAGGGTTTAACCTAAGGTATTTATACCTCGACATTAGAGGTCATATTAGCATGAAGTTGCAAAGTCAATAAATGTTACTAATGTGTGTCAAGTAAAGTGGGACAAGAAGGTAACTAGACATTCCTTTTGACCAGTTATGGGCCTAACTGTGGTGGTAGTGTTGGATTGCCTCTAAGGGACAAATGTTGAAGGAAGATAATCCTAAAGAAATCTCAGAGCATAACCCAAATATACTATTCCACATTAATAAAGCATTTTTTCATTCTTCTTCTACACTTTTCCTATTATTTTCTTTATGTATAATATCAGATACTACAAATATTTGATACTTGCCAAGCCATTTGGGAATAATATGTGACAGATATACTCTTATAAATAAGAGAATTCTAGTTTTAAAATATTAAAATTTTACATATAATATAACATAGCATTTAAATTTTTTGAACATAATGCTTAATTCAAGGCAAGATAGGAAATTAGGATTAACAAGTATGTTCTTTTTTATTTTAAATGAAACTTAAACTGAAATTTTATTTCTTACCTAAATGCTTTGGATCTATTAGACACTAGAAATATACATGCTATGAGTTTTGAAGACATCATTAAGAAGCTAATGAAGTGTTCTCGATAATATGTAGAAAAAATCAACCAACTTTGCAACTATAATATCTAATCTATGTCTAATGTGCTTAAATATAAGATATTGTAAGAAAATATGATATTCATCTTCAATACTATTTGTATTACTTAATTGGCATATTTGTTCTTCACAAAGAATTTTTTAAGTCATCTACTTATTGCAACTCTTAAATGATGAGATCTCATTCATGCTTTGCTAATTGTACATCATAAATGTTGAGGAATAAAAACACCAATAACTTGCGGTAGCTTTACTTTTGTAGGACCAGAAAGCATTAAATCATCCATGCACAAAGTGGAATGGTGCATTAATGGTTCATGTTTCTTTATTAAAATAACAAAATTAATGGATGATTGCATGTTTATTTGAATAAAAACATGTTTTCATGAACATAAGAATGTGGTAATAAAGGTGCTACATCTTCCTTTCACAATTGTGTATGTTAGGGAAGAAGTAGATCCTATGGTGAATAGCCAAATCTATTAATGCTTAATTCTTAATGCTTGTTATTAATCCAACATGACATAGGATCATTAGTGAAACACCACCAAGAAAATTCATGTTGTAACCTTTTGGCATTGTAACCTTCACCATCAAACCTAAGGCTAGAATTTTATTGTAAAATATGAGATTTTTAGTCCATGAGCTTCAATCTCACATACTTGAAATTTTTGGGGCTAAAAAATGCCTCATAAGTTATTATAGCCTCACTTCCCAAGTGGAAAAAGTCATGTCATGTGTATGTTTGGGCTTGGCAAGGCTAAAAATGCCTTGGGAGCTACCAAATTTGGTATTTTCATGATTTTTATGATGGTCATGGCCATAACTATGCTAGAACCACCTATACCCAATGTTGCAATTGTTGGATTTTCATTTGCCTAATAAGTTCAACATGGTTCTAGCTAGGCTAGTGAGGATACTACCAACACCTAGCATTGGAGTTGTTGGGCTTTCATTTTCCCAACAATGGTCCACGTAGTTGCCATAACTCCTAGCAAGTTCTACAAGGCTAGTGTGGATCCCATGAGGCGAGCATAGTTGTGTGAAACTAGCATAGTTTGAAAAAGTTTGTTTACTATTTATGGTATCCGACATAGTTTTGATGGCCTAGGTGCATCAAAACTTACCATAAATGGAAAACCACATTGAAAATGAATGGCCTGCCACACTTGCAAATCACACCAATCTGTTAATAGTTATGGCAGAAGTTTGCAATCCAAAATTAGCAACCATGTGGCTTATAAAGAGATACGTTGAACACATTGAAGGGGTTCAACAAAAGTTCTTAACTTCCACAATTGTCTAAACCTTGGAAACCTTAAGCACTTCAGACCTTTGGTATTTTGTGAGGCTTTTGAAGCAAATTGGAAACTACATAGGCATTGGAGACTCTCAACATAGCACCATTGCAATGAATAGTCAAACACACCCTTTACCCCCTAGTAACAAATGTTGTAGATCCAAGCTAAGAACTAGCAAGGAGTTTTGATAATTGAAGTTGAGAAGTACCTAGATCATGAGGCTGACTGCAAAATACAACCTACAAACTTTAATAGGCTTCAAGCTTCATTCGAGCAACTCCCCTATGCATTTGGACATGCAATTTGTACATATTTTGAACTTTATAGTTTGGATATTCTATTATCTCAATAAATTTTATAGTTCATTTGTTATGCAAGTTCTTTTCATGATTAATTTCTATGCTTTCTTTTAAATTTTTATTTAAATTAATTGCCCCCCATTAACATGCCCTAAGTGCCTGGGTGATCAACAATATCATCAAAGGCACCTTGGATCCACGTTCTTAGAGGCACTTGGGATCTAGGATTAAACTGTTTCACCTGGGATTTCTAGTTTTTCAACAACAAAAGTTTTTAGGAATTTCAATTTCTAGTACTTGAAGTAAGGCCTCCACTGAAGATCTTCGCCAAATCTTATATACCCTTTTGAAACCAAGTTTTTGCAATCTTAAACATTTGAAAATTACTTAAAAGTTTCCACCAAGAAAACCAACATTTCCACTCATTCCCTTGAGGTTCCTTCTTATCATAGTAATCATATGTAACTTGGGTGTAACAAAGATTTTCACAACAGTTGCTAGATTTTCTAAAGCTATCATTGTTCATTGAAAAACCTGCCATTTTCCCCTACTAAAACCTACATTTGAGATGCCCCACGGGCTTACATAGTCTACCCCAATAACCCAACTCTATGCTATGAAACTTTGGGGATAAAGCCAACTTTGTTCTTCCTAAGATTCCAACATGGTCTTTGGAAAATCAATACTTCACACTTACCTTTTCGAAACTAGCATAGTTTTCTAGGAGGAGGTATTTCCAATGTAGTTTTGCTGGGCAAGTCAATTGACTGCTTAACCCACCACCCCCCTCCCCTCCCTCTAGCATAGCTCTTGTTGGCAAAGCCAGTGTAGTTGGTTTTACAACCATTAAACTGATACATTTTTCTAAGTGTAGTGCACACCATTGCCACTATGACCTACATTGTATCTGCAGTTGTAGTTTCAACCATGTTTCAACTGTAACCATTTATAGCTTGGGCAATTCCACTTGCTAGAATTTTTTGTTTAATTAATTAAAAATTTAAAACCAAAATTAAAATAATTATTAATGTCTTTAAGCCAATCAATAGTTTTTTCTATTAACTTCATTGACCTATCATCCAACTAAGACATCATATGGGTGTATGACTCAAGAAACCCAGCTATAGCTAAGCATAGCCAATCGCTATGACCAAGGGAGCAAAGCCTAGATTTTTCCGTGATAAGTGAAGAGTACTATAATGAAAGCTAGACTACTCATTCCATGTGTAGAGGTTGAATCTAAACACGAGTTTGAGCTAATCCACCACAATGGAAAGGAATGTATTCCTTCTTCCTATGAAAAAACACCACTAAATGACATACACACATGCATCTTATCTTAATTTATTGAGATGGATGAGCAAAATGAGAAGGCCAATGTAGAGAGCCAACACAAGGAACATGACAAATTCAAATATGAACTTGAACCTAACAACTTCATCAAATGCCTCTTCCAATAGTTAACTTCCCAATCCATCACACCCAATTTAGCCTCTCCTACCTCTTCAATGAGGTAGGTTCCCCAACCTTCTTCGCCTGCTTACCCAACCATGTTTGGGCCAACACCCATCATAATGACCAACTAGGCACAATTAGTGCCCCAAGCAACTGCTCTCTTCTTTTCTATGTCTTTCACCATGCAACCTCGCTCTGCATGGCTATCACTTATGATTTTTACCACCACTCATCCATTCTCCATTTTAGTGGGTCCCATAGTGGGACCCCAAGTGACCCTAGGGTCACATATACCATTTTTCCCTTTTTTCCCACAAGTATCAACACAAACCTTCTTTTCATAATTTAGCCCCCTACAATCATGATAACCCAACCTCTCCCCTCTCTCCCCTCTATGCCACAGCAAATCACAAGGTCACAGATCTCTCAATTCACATCGTAACCTTGTGTAAAAACACCGCAACCAGCATGAATGCCTCAAGGCTTAGATCAAACCTTCCAAATAATCCAAGACCTTACAGAAGAGTGACATAAGCTCAAAGCTTCAACTACACAGACATTCAAGATCATGGATTTCTATTAGGACGATCCTATTAGTCTTGCTATCCCACAAATAACTCTTCATCCATGCAATTTTCATACCTCAATTTACCAAATATAATGGTGAGGATTACCCCAATGCTCACCTCATCACCTTCCACTCAGAGTGTCTGTTGCTATAGGCTTGTCCTCATACCATAATGAGAATATTTTCTATGTCTCTTACTAGAAAGGCATTAGATTGGTACCATGCATTATCTCAAGGATCTATATCCTCACTTGAAGACTTGATATCACAATTTGTGAACTATTTTAAGTACAACTTGAAACCAGATACCACCCTAGATCAACTCGTGAAAATCAAATAGGGGTCCCTTAAACCTATTTAGAAGTTCATCCAAGGATGGAATGCTTTATTGAACAAGATTCTCAAACCTATAGCCAACCTATAGCCAAAATCCACCTTCTAGCCATCTTCAAGGAAATGGTCAATGATTTTATCAATTCTAAACTTTATTATCTAGACCTACAGTCACTTAGTCAAGCCTTCTTATAGAACAAGAACATAGAGGATGTTGCTGAGGCTAGCCATGACCTTGCCTACATGACATATAAAAACCAACATATGTGAAAGGACAAGGAGAAGGGGAGGCAAAACCATGTAGCCATGGCCATTATGGCCAAAGACAACAAGACAATCCAAGGATCCAAAAAGAATCAACCCAAGATCACCATCATAGCTAACAAACCATAAACATTTGAAGCCTCTACATCAAGTAACACAAGGCTTAACTTTGAGAGAAAATATTGATCAAGGTACACCAAATTATCCCTAAAACTGTATGAACTCCTTGACCAATTGCTAAAGAGTGGGAGGGTCTAGTACAAACAAATGATAGAGAATGCCTACAAGAGGCATGATCAATTATACAAGATTGCATAGGACCCTATTGTAGCAACCAAGGATGATCCACCTATGTCTAAGTGCTTTAAAATTGATTGTTTCTATCACTATCATCAATTGCCAGGTCATGATATTGACTTATGCTTAGCCTTGAAGGATGACCTACAAAAGATGATAGACAACGATGAGCTAGAGCTCAATGCCTCTAACCTGATTAGGCCACAACACTAGTTCATGCAGGTCTACAAGGACCTGTTGAATGCCAACAATAGTCCATATACCATAGAAGCATTCAATGTAAACAACAACTCAAGACCTATGTAGGAGCCATTCGTGATTCAGGTACCTCCTCATAATGAAAGGGATCCTTAAACTTCATCTAGTTTAAGGAACCCTTTTGTTGTAAGGATACCATCACCAATACCTTCAAAAGAACCCTTTTTTTATAAGGATACCATCACCAACACCTTTCAAGGAACCCTTTATAATTAGATTGCCCCCACTTGCTACAACCAAACTCATGACTACAACTGAGCAATGCCCTCCTATGGTGGCTAACACAATGACTTCTTCTCAAGTTAACAATCATAAAAAATCACCAAGTAAAAAACATAAGAAGTTTCAACTAAAGCCTAAAACCAAAACAAGAAGTAGGCCAAGGCATGGAAGGAGGTGAATCCATTGAAGCCCACTTCTATCTCATCCATATCCATGAGCTTTAATGTTCAGGTTGCTTCAACTAGTCAATCAAGGAAGGGCTCCAAGTAACAAGGGAAGGGGAAAGAGGCCAAACCATAATCATTGAAACATGAAGTTTGCATCTTGGGATGCATGGAGGAATTCAAAGTCAATAAGAACGAGAAGCCAACTGATAGAATTCTTCAATGCTATGAAACGGGTTAAGTAGTCTCTGAAATAGAAGAACACTTCCCTTAGCCTATATGACCTTATAATGACTTCTACTACACATTGTGAGGCCTTAGTGAAAATGTTGACTTTAATTCCCATTAACAAGGACATCCCCACTAGTGAAGAGTCCATCCATGCCATGATGGTACCACCTTCACCAAGGGAAGAACAAAGTCAATGACACTAACATTTCATGAGAATGAAGTCAAAAACAACCCCAATGATGGTAAGACAACAAAAGCTCCTCTCTTCATAACAATAAGGGCTAGGCAGTACAAGGTACATAGGGTGCACATTGATGATGGAACAACCACTAACATCATACCCTATACCATTGTCAAATTTTTGGGTCTAATAGAACACATGCAACATACCTCTACTTCTGCTCTCAAATTCTTTAATGGACCTTGAGCTATAGTAAAAGGTTCAATCTTCTTGAAATGCATTGTGGAGAAATAGTTCCCCATGACAGCCAACTTCTTAGTGATGGAAGAGATACCAAGATTTAATATCATCTTGGGAAGGCCTCGGCTATCTTAGTTATGAGCTATTTCCTTGTCCATCCATCAAGAAATTCACTTGCCTTACAAGGGAGATGAAATAAGTATTCATGATGATAGTGGAGTTCTCTTGGTAATCAACAATGTTGACATAGAGTAAGGGTCGAAGTGATGTTTCAAGAAGAAACTCCTACTATTAATGACAAAGTCAAGAAGCCCCATAAAGCAAAAGATGACAAAACTAACAACAATGAAACCATGAATGCACCATGGAAAGAGCTCCCCTTCAATGTGGTTAGTGAGGGAAATAGTGAATACAAGATCATGCTATGTAGATCCTACATCTTTCGTAATATTTCAAACATTAGGAAATAGTTGTACAGTTGACATATGTTTCCTATTTGCTTGCCCCTATGCCCATAACTGTATAACCATCTTTTTCACTTTCTTAGCTTAGTTTAAACATTACTTACACACATTGCTTTATGTTACCTTATTTTACCTTGTTTCAACTTTATTTTGCATGTAGCCTATAGTTCATTCTTGTTTATAGTTTACCCTTTTATGCTTTGTCTATTTTAAAGCATGAAACAAAAAAAATAACATAAAAATTTTAAGACATAAAAAAACTATAAAAATATTAAAACACAAAAACTTATAAAATTTTTCTTTCAATGCGCAAGGCTCGCTAAGGCCTAAAATTGGCAAAGTGCATGGCTTGCCAAGGTCTAAAACTAGCAACATGCATAGCTCGCTAAGGCATAAGATTGGCAATGCACATGGCCTACCATGGCCTAAAATTGGCAACAACACAACCTGTTAAGGCCTAAAAATGGCAATATCATGGCCTACTATGGCCTAAAATTGGCAACACATGGCTTGCCAAGACCTTAAACTAGTGGCCTATCAAGGCCTTAAATTGGTGATACCATTGTAAACTATTTCTTCTTTGTTTTTGTTATAGCCATTATACCTTAGTTTACCCTTTTATTTGCCTAGTTAGTTCACATTTTACTCTACCAATCATTGCCTTATAACAATATGTTTTAACCAAGGTAGTCCCATGGCATGAATAAACTATAAAAAAATATATAAAGTGCATAAAACTAAACATGCTACAAAGTATTGGCAAAACTAAAAAATAAAATTATAACAAAATGTCCACAACTCACAGCCATAGTAACCTAGTGTGACAAAAGTTTAACCAACAAATAATAACAAAAAATATATAACAGTCTAATAGCCATGGTTGCATTATGTAGCAATAAAACAAATAAAATATAGTCAACCATCTCATAATAGTCAATGACAAGAATTAGCTAATGAAAATAGTGATAACAGAAACATCATAGTAGAAATGACCGAAATAGCCAAAAATATAGCCAAACTAATGGCCCTAGGGGACAATTGGAGGAGGAGGGTCATCTTTAACATCTTAGCCACTAAGGCCACTGACATTACTTATAGCCTGCAATAATGAAATAAAACATAAAACATAAAAAAAATTATTAATTAGTAACCTATGTAGCTCAAAACATAACAACAACAGTTATAAAATTCTAACTCAAATTTGATGAAACTTTGACTAGAAATCCTAGTTTACAGTGAAACAACTATAGTAAACTCTAGGAAAGCTAGGTTAAAAAATTTTCAAAAAATTTAAAAGACTATTGAAAATCAACACCTAGCATGTAAATAACTAGTAGAGGCTTAAATCATGCATAACAAAATTTCAAAAGTGCACCAACACTACTTGTACAGTGTGAGAGGTTTGTAGTTTCAACAAATGAAATTATAACTGTGCAGGGTAATTCACATGTACAAAAAAATGATAAAATTTTACTAAATGTTTTTCTAGGTCTAGACATTGCACATACATGAAATTCAATGAAATTTTAACATCAATGTTGTAATTTTAGGCCTACAAAAAATTTACATGACAACCTAAAATCACTTTGAAATTTTACATGAAAAAAACCAAACTACAGAAAAATTGCTACAATAAAATCATTGAAAAATTATCAAAAAAAATTTAAAAATTTTAGAACAAATGTTAAACCCTCCCACACAACCCTAAGAATCCCTAGCAAGCTAGCATATTGGTAGAAAAATTCATTCCAGGTGTCAAAACCACCCAATTTCAAAGGGGTAAAATAGTAAAAAACTAAAAAACCACTATGCACTAACTTATAGAAAAATTCATAAAAAATTAACCGTAAGTTAGAAATCAATGGTTCAACTACTAGTTTGACCAGAAAATAACAAAAAAGAACCCCCATGGCCCAAGAAACAAAAAATTATTTGCCATTTTCTTATTAAAAAAAATAGAAAAGTGGCATTTCTTTTTTATAGAAAATAGTAGTAAACACATAAAATAGGGTAAAAAATTCATAACTTAATATAGGCAGGCCCTAAGGCCAAAATAATGTATTCAATACATTATCTCAAACCAAACATAGGACCCAAACCATTCAGAGCCAAAATCCATTCAACCTACAAGCCTAGACAATACAAAATGCCTAGGTTCTAGGCTAGAAACTCATGAAAACAACTAGGAAAGAGGTACCTAACAATCATCGTGGATGAACCTTCTCCAATGATGGGTTGAGGTAGGTGAGAAATCTCCTTAGCAGTAGTGTTTGCTTCTTCTAGGGCTGGATTTTTTCTTGAAGAGCCTCTCCTCTTTGACATCTTCAGTAGATAAACTCCAAAACCTTTAATATTCTTCATCTCTTCATAGTTGCACTACCTCTGTGAAAGAACAGAGCAAAACCATGCTAGAAGTTGATGGGATTGGAGTTATGAATGATTGAAAAGCCTTGATGCTAAGAATTACTTACAATAATTGGGCAAGAAAGAATGATTTGAGTAAAATTTTAATGTGGGAAGGCTTCCCAAACTTATGCATTAATTGTACAAAACCCCGTCCCCAAAACATCCACATAACTCCATGTTCATAATTAGAAAGTAGAAACTACACTAGGTTAGTGGGAAAATTAATGTATTTTAATACTTCAAATTTGGATGGGC
This sequence comes from Gnetum montanum, assembly GCA_015680685.1. Lineage (NCBI taxonomy): Eukaryota > Viridiplantae > Streptophyta > Gnetopsida > Gnetales > Gnetaceae > Gnetum > Gnetum montanum. The sequence goes on from MNCI01027688.1 coordinate 726,289, forward strand.
CCCACTAGGCACCAACAAAATAAACCAACAAAAATCCTACCACACTAGGATTTAGGCTTCTCCATAGGAACTATGTTGGGATTAATTTCCAAGAAATCCTTGGAATGGGTTTCAAGCCTCAACCATTGCCAAGCACCTTCTAACCACCCATTAATAACATATTAAAGCTAATAAACTCTCATGCCAAAATTGGAAATCAAATGTTAACATTGGAAAGCACCAAGCATTGAAAAAAGCCAAAACTCATAACAAAACAAGCTATTTTGGGTAACTACATTGGCCAAGAGCTAAACTATGTTGGCTAGCATAGTTCCATGGGGGATGAGAATTCCCACCACTAGCTAGGCTTCCAATCAACTCTAGAATGGCCACACCAAGCACCAAACCCTAGCTAGAACATCCAATAGCTTCAACATCCCTTAAGGACTATTGAAAAAAGTCAAAAATCATTGAGCTATGCTGGCCAATGTAGTCCCAACATAGCTTGCTAAGGTTTGACTATCAAAAGTATCAAATGACCTTCAAAGTAGTATATTCTAACCTTTACACCTCCCCAAAGTCTCTAGTAGACCTGAAAGGCCGAACAACAAAGAAAAAATAAGTTAAAACCCACTTTAGTCTCATAACTACATCAAGAATGATCCTAACTACATTGGCCAACATAGTACTGGTGTAGCTTGCTAAGGTTTAAATAAAAAAACCCTTAAATGATCTTCAAAGTAGCACATTATAACCTTCACACCTTCCTAGAGTCTCTAGTATCCCTAAAATGTCAAACAACTAAGAAAAAACAAGTCAAACCCCACTCCAACCTTGGAATACACTAAGCATGACCCCAACTACACTGGCCAGCATAGTCCTTGTGTAGTTCTCTTTAAAAAATTTAAAAATATATAATTAACATATCAAATCAACCTTAAAATGCATTAGCCTAACCCCTGAACCCTACTAGGGCCTATAGAGTCCACTAAATCCTAGAAACCGAGTTGAAAATGGCCAAAATCATCATCTTCCCCACATCCACACTAGGACTATAGTAGCCAACATAGTCCAAGGGGGGATTGCCATATCAAAGCTTAAATGAACTCCAAAATTGATAATTTTAAGCCTAAAACCCTAGCCATGGGCATTACTGACCCCAGAAACCCAATAACTTGGCCAATTAACCACCAAAACTTATTAAAACTATGATTTAGGTGCAACTACACTAGGGTAGGCTACAGCCACACTGGCTAGCATGGTCCCAATGTAGTTATGGTTCTAGGATGATTTTACTAGCGTAACAACACTCTAAATGGTCTAAAACTTAATCAGAGAATTCTAGAATCCTAAAGCCAGCTATAAGTCGATCTTATTTTGACCATTAAAAGTCCAAGTTTTATTAATCTATGTTGAGGCCACCATGAACTACATTGGCTAGTGTAGCTCTAGGGGGGATGGTGTCAAACTTCACTTTTAGAAACTTAATTTTGCCTTTTAATAAGTTATTCACAACCCTAATGCCATTGCACTACCCTAGGAAGCTGATGAAACACAAATTTCAACCCTAGGATGTCACAAATCCACTTTTTCCATGGAATCTTTGCTAGAGCCACACTAGCTAGCACAGTTGATAGTCCTTGATAGAATTTGTGGCTTCCATAGGGTCAAATCGATTCCAAAGTTCATTAATCTCCACCCCCAATTCATACACTATTAATTTAGGCCATTCAAATCCCAAAATTAGCTCTAATGAGTCTTGAAACTCACATTTGGACAACAACCACACTGGGGCCTACCAAATCCATGCTAGCCAGCATGGTCCCAGCATGGCTCCAACGTAGCTACAAAAAGGGGCGTCATTTTTTCCTTCAAACAACCTTAAAATGACCTTTCCAAGTGCTCAAACTCCTCCATAAACCCTATAGCCTTCTACCATGGCCTACTAAGGCCTAAAACTAACAAACTGTGACCCTAATTAACCCATATTGACCCTATTTTACCACATCTTTCCCACCTTGACTAGTTTGGCCTTTTTCCATTGAGTTTTAATTTGTTTTGGCCTTACTTCCTATTATTGACCTTTATTACTAGACCATTTGGTCTCATGTGGCCTTATTTTTATCATTTTAGTATCATTTGGCCTTGATTTCACCAAATGTTTCTATCATTTGGCACCATTTGACCTTAGTTGACCTAACTTAACATCACTTATCATCACTAGATAGCAATATGATCTCATTCAACCATCTAGAACATTAGTTGAGTGTACTTTACCATTTGGACTTCATTCAACTCCATTTGTCATCATTTGTCCATCATTTGGTTTTATTCCATGTTAGTTGATCTTTAGTTTACCTTATTTACCTTATCCTCTCTTTTATGACCTTTGTTGATCATGCTTTAACCGTGTTCAACATTATTTGATGGGGTTAGACCATCATTAGATCATCATTTGGCCATCATATGGTTTTATTCCATGTTAATTGGCCTTTAGTTTACCTTATTTACCTTATCCTCTCTTTTATAACCTTTGTTGATCATGCTTTGACCTTGTTTGACATTCTTTGATAGGGTTAGACCATCATTAAATCATCATTTGGCCTTATTTAACCATCATTCAAGCTTTATATCACTTCATTCTATGCTATTTGGCCTTTAGTGTATGTTATCTACCTTACATTCCCTCTCATGGCCTCCATTGACCTTGCTTTGACCTTGATTGATGATGAGTTGCAGTTGGTTGCATCAACAAGGCCTGATCAACTAGGCCCCATCGACGCAAGGTCTATTCTTACCTATAAATAGGTACTCACCAACTGCATTTATGGCATCAGTCAATCATAGTGTAGCGAAGCTCTTACAATTTTTCTATTTGCAAGTTAAAATATTTTCTCATGTGCCTACAGCAGGAGTCATTGAGTGTATGGATCTTTATTCGAGCATTGTTGTACCTAAGCATGACAGTGTGTGTGGCAATAAAGATGAACTTCTTGATAAACATTATAGCATTTTGGATAGTTTACATGTTTCATTTATGCATTTAATATTCTTAGTTATTTGTTCAATTTTTTCTAGTAATTAAGCTAATTAGGCAATTAAGTGAGATAAGCTAAACAGATTAATTACATAAGTATGACCGCTTTAAGCGTAACACACATTTGCTTGGTAATCCTAGTAGTGTTATTGTTTAGTGCACCTAGTGGTGTAGTGCTTGGTAACCTAGCAGCAGATACATGGGTTCAAGACGTATATAGAAAGTGGGACCAGATGCTTATGTTAGGACTAGTTAGAGATCAGTTAATTAGTTAAATCAAATTAGTCATTAAACTACTTTATCTCTCTTTTCAAGCACCAAAGAACCTAAAACATAAAATGATAAAAATCATATGCCTCGATTACACTTAACCATACCTTTGAGCTTCACAAGTGTAACTGGGAAGATAATGAATGACCTTAGGGTAAGATTCACTTCTAGAAGACTAGTGCCCCAAAAACTATAAAGTCTATAGAATTCAACCAGACCACACATGAATGCTTTGTGATTCATATGGTTGGGCATAAGGGTACCTCATCAGTCATCATTGGCACCACTGCCAGGGACTTTGTTTGTTGAAACATGTACTATCTAGGTTTAGTGAACATTATTAATCTCGTTGGATGAACCCAAGGTCAACATCACTCTCAAACAACATATAATTAAAAAAGCACACTAATTATTTTCTTGTTGTAAAATGTCTTCTTCCCACAGGCATGAACATGTCAAATCATCGGTCCCACAAGAGTGCAATGTGGTATATACTCATGTAGATGAGTATGTACTAGACTTCACCTTCATCCTACATTAGGATCAACAATTTCAATGGTGTGATATGGAGGGCAACATCATATTACCCCCCAATCGATCTATGCCAAGGATGCTCTTTCAAACTCTTAAGAGGTTGGGTATTCCAGATCTTCATAAGGAACATGTTGTGAATGGTTATGACACTCAAGACTACCATCCCATTGAAACACAACACAAGAGAGATCGATACTAAGAGAAGCACCACAAGTTTAAAAAGGGAAAACACTTCACTAACCCCTTGTTCTTACTAAACCAAGATGATAATGGGAATCTTCTGCCTAAGGGTTCCCAACATGAAGATTCTCCACCCTCTATTATTGGTGATGAGGATGTGGCCCTAAACCTATGATCCACTATTCATAAGCTAGGTTTAGAAAAAAGTAACAATCAAGGCAAGGACTCAGGTAAACATCACGATGGCAAGGGATCTAAGGATCGTGGTCATAATGAGTGAAGAGGTGTTGGTGGACACTGTAGTGGTAGTGGTGGTCCATCTTCCTTTTCATCCTCTTCATTTGATTCCAAACATTCCTCTTCATCTTCTAGTTTTGATAGAAGCCACTAGAGAAATAATCATGATGAAGTTGATTAGTGAGACAACAATAATCTTAGAGCCTACCAAGAACAAAGGGGTGATAGGAGCCATCATCAGCATCATCAACATAATCATGATGATGAACCTATGTTATCAACTCAAAGCATGCTTAACATTGCAAAGGAAATTAGGATTCCAACAAGGCATGTGAAAGACAGTTAGATTAGGCATTAAACATGAACAATGTCCTAAGATTTGAATGGGGGATACAACTCTAATCTGCAAAACCATCTACAAGCTTTTCATGGTTCCTATGCCTTAAAAAATTGAAAATGATTGGTAGAAACTCAAGCTCTTCCCTAGGACACTCATCAAGGAAGTTGAAAGTTGGTATTGGTCCTTAGAGCCAGAATCTATCCACCAATGGAGTACAATCCTTGAGCTATTTAATGACAAATACCAAACATACTCCAGAGTGTCCAACTTGAGAAGGCAAATAAAAGGCTAGAAACGGGGAACACAAAAACCCTTGGATGCCACCATGACTAGATATTATTCTTTCTTACACCAATGCCTTGGCCATGAATATTCTCAAAGGGAACAACTCCACCACATCATCGATGGGCTTAGAGCAGAAACAAGAAGAACTCTTGAACTAATAGAGTAGGTAGTAGAAGAAGAATGTGAGTTGCGAAAAAGGGAAAGTGCAAAAGAGTATAATAGGGATCCTTCCATATGAAAAAGGGAGGCCCAATTTTGTGATGAGGAGTCACCACTTGATGAAGTGGTGAACAGGAAAATCTTACCTATACAAAATCTATTTTTGATATTTTGGCAAAGGTTGACAAATTATGGAACTCTTTGGATGAGAAATTCCAAACTACTATGGAAATTGCAAAAGCATCCAAAGAATAGAATAGTGATCATGAACACAGGAGATGAAAAGAAGTTGAACATGCCTACCAAAGAGGTAAGGGCAATGCTGTTGTAGTAGAAGTTGTGAAAATTGACTTTGATGATGATACTGGTTGTAACATCTGTCAATACAAACATCCAAAAGGATGTTACCCTATGGTGTTACACTTACAAGAGCCTAGGGTTTATGTATTGAATCCTTGACTTGCATGTAGGCAAGCACCCAAACAATTGCCCTATCCTCAAGGCAATACAAGGCAATTCTACTAGCATCAACAAGCTTATTATCTAAGTTGAGCTCCACTACAATCCTATGACTAATACCAACAATGGCACCAACCACAATCATGGAAAATTCCACTGCTAAGATAGTAATACCCTTATAGGCAACCAAATCTATACAGGTACTATGTTTAGCAACCTATCTCTCTAAGAAGTTCTACAAGCCATGCCTCATTTTAGCATTACTATTACCCTCCAGAGTACCATTGAATACATTCATCATATACATGAGGGAAGAACCCATATCCATACCACCCTCTGCATCCATCTACACACATCCCTCTGCCCTCAACCCAATTACCTCCTACTTCATCTATACAAGGTGAAATTCCTCAATAGCCATAGCAACAAAATTCTACGAGGGCTGTACATTCACAATCGGCCTTTTAGCCAAGTGGTTTGGATAATCATTCTAGGAAATGATCCTTCTTCCAACCCAAAAATCCTCCCAAACCCTCACAACCTAATGTGGCTGGCTAGTCACTCTGCATCTCCAACACCCTGATCCTCTACATCAAATACATTTGAGAGCCCTCCAAACCAAGTGCCGCCTCAAATCTACACTACGATGCTAACTCATGTTAATCTGATTCTTCTTGATTTTGGTTCTAGAGTTAATCTCATCTCCCATGACATGTACAAGGCCTAGAACCTACCACCTCTCAAGAAGAGCAACATCCATTTAGAATTGGTAGACCAATTAATCACTATCCTTTTGGGATTAGTGGAAGATTTGTGACCATAGTTAATGGGTGGTCCTATCCTATCGATTTTCTAGTGATCAAGGTTAAGAACAGCAAAGGTGACTTCCCCATCATTATGGAAAGGGCATGGCTGAGCACAGTAGATGTGTGTATGCATATAAGGGACCTCTCCTTGGAAATCTCCAAGGAAAATGAATTTAGATGTTTAGAAAAGAAATGTGTTCCATGTATCGCATATAGTGATAATGGATGCAATTGCATGTAGAAGATCTTGTCCATCAAAAGTACATTCATTAAATCATGCAGTCAATGTGCACATGAACAAGATATCCAAAGGTTTCTATATATAATAGCCACAAAATAGGAGAGCATCCAATGGCTAACAACTGACTTTGATAGAAACACACTATGCATGGAACCAACTAAGAGCCTGACATGTGCTTATGTTGAAGGCATGGATGAACTTGAGCAAGTTCATCACCAACTCTCTAATGATGAAGATGATGATACCTATTGGGGAGAGTTGGATATCCCTGATAACTTCAAGCAAGAGCCCCTAGAGTCAAAAAAACTCTATCGTCCAACATGGAATACGCATTTTTGAATATGGTAAGCTAGTCATAATCAATGCAAATCTTGCTCCTAAACAAAAATATAAACTGTTGCAAGTCATCAACAAGTGGCCAATAGCATTTTCTTGATCATATCCCAAACTTACAAGAATTGACCCATGAATATGCCAGCATCACATTTACACAAACCCAGCCATGAAGCCAAGAAGACAACCACAGAGATAGCTGAAGCCCAAACTGAAGCAAATCATTAAGGAGAAAATAGAACAACTCCTCAAGGTGAGGTTTCTCTTTCCCACCATAGATAGTGAGTGGGTTAGCCCACTCATAATTATGCCAAAAAAGGTGGTAAGTGGCAAGTCCACATTTATTTTAGTCTATTAAATATGGCAACATTTAAAGATCATTTTCCATTTTCATTTGTGTACCAAGTGTTGGACAATATTTCTAGGCATTGATATTATAGCTTCTTGGATGGTTATATTAGCTATAAGTAAATCCAAATTGCACCAAAAGATCAGGCCAAGATAATGTTCACAAGTCGCTGGGGGACTTTTGCATATTATAAGATGTCATTTGGTCTATGCATTACCCCTGCAACATTTCAATCCCTACTCCTTAGTATTTTTCAGCAGAAAATTAGTAGTGGGGTAGAAGTCTTTATGGATGACTTCTCTACCTATGGGACTACATTTGAGCAAGCCTGAGTAGGTTCTAAAAAGATGTGTCAAAATAAATCTCAGGTTCAGTTGGCAAAAAATCCATTTAATGATCTAGGAAGGCATAGTATTGCAGCACAAAATTTCACAAAAATGGATTAAGGTAGACCCTAAAAAGATAAGGGTCATCCAAGGAATAACCCACCAACCAAAAACTATCAAAGATGTTCAATCATTCCTTGGACATGTTGGTTACTACTGGAGATTCATAGAGAATTTCTCTAAGATTGCAAAGTCATTGGTCGAGCTTACAAAGAAAGATGCTCCTTTCATCTGGACCAAGGAATGTGAACATGCATTCCAATAATTAAAAGATAAACATGTAGAAACTCCAATTCTATGGGCACTAGACTAATCCATACCATTTCACATAATGACAAATGCTTCTAATTATGCCTTAGGAGCTATACTTATGCAATTGGATGATAAGAAGCATCCATACTACATCCATTGTGTGAGCCAAAGCACTATGGGTGCATAGTTAAATTAAACCACAACTAAAAAAGAATTAATTGTAACGGTGTATGCTCTTGAAAATTTTAGACACTATATGCTTGGTTACAGGAGCAATAAATGACCAAGTGCCTGCAAAACCAACAAGGTACAATGGCATCCTCACCTATCTTCTCACTCAAGAGATGCTAAAATATCTTGACATTAGTAAGAAACTAGAATTTCTTTAACAAGTAAAGTACTTTACAGAAATCAACGAACACCTTTACAAGATGTGCGTTGATGGCCTAGTTCATTGGTGTGTCCCCAATGTGGATCAACTACGCATTCTCCAAGATGCTCATGAAGGCCCTTGTGGAGGCCAATGTATAGGGAGGTGCACATCTAGAAAAATCCTAATGATAGAATACTATTAGCCTACAATCTTCAGGGATACCCACTAGTTTGTTTGATCTTGTGAGCACTGTCAAAGAGATGATGGGATGATTGCATGTATGGAGGGTCCTGAACAATGGATTCAATCACTAGAGCCCTTTGACATATGAGGCATAGACTTCATGTGTCCCATCACACCCATGTCCAATGGAAAAGCATAAATCATCATAGCAGTTGACTACTACGCCAAATGGGCAAAAGTAATAGCCGTTATAGACTGTACATCATCTACTATTGCTAGATTTGTATAACAACATGCTATAAATAGGTTTGGGGTGCCACGTGCACTAATTTTCCATAATGGAACTCACTTTACAAGTGTCACTTTTCAAAAACTTATGCAACGCTTGGGGGTTGAATATAAATTAATAACACCCTATTACCCCCAAGCCAATAGTCAAGTAGAGGTAACTAACATGGAGATCACAAAGATCCTAATAAGGACCATCAAAAAATATAGGAGAGATTGAAGCACAAAACTCAATGATGCCCTCAGGGCCTATCACTCAACATGAAAACTTCCTATTGGCTACTCCCCCTATGAGCTAGTGTATAAAAAATTTCTAATGCTTCCAATTCAATCTGAGCTCTATACACTCTCAACAACCTACGATCTGAATCTTGACCTAAGTCTAGCATAGAAAGAAAGACTAATCAACCTCAACATGCTAGATAAAAATCAATTAGTGGCCCTATCTTTGAATGAGGTACACAAGGCATTTAACAAGCAACGTCATGATCTCAAAATACGGAAAGTGAAATTTCAACTAGGAGATAAGATTCTCTACTAGAACCCCACACACATAGCCTAGAAGACAAAGTTCCAAACATTGTGGGAAGGACCTTATATAATTGATCAAACCTTTTCCTCTATGGCCATGTTAATCTACAAGCCTAAGAGCCCAAATAAAAAGTAGTTGGTCAACATCTAACAAGTGAAACCTTTCTTAGAACCAAAACAAGCTAATGTAACTACCACCTCAATGGATGGACAACCATGTTCGATTTTTTGAATCTCCTCCTTCCAACTTAGTCATGATAGAGATGGCCATCTGTGCTAACCATCCATATGGCTCCTTAATTTTTCATTTTTTGTTTTACACATTTTTTATTTTATACTTTGTTGATTTTTACCCTTTCTTTGGTTTTTGGTTCTATTAGTTTTCTCAATTTTTTGTTTTACAACATCCTTAATATGTTTTATCTTTTTTGCACATTTTATACTTTTTTCTATATTTTACTTTACTGTGTTTCTGTGTGTCACTTTTCATCATTTTTACTAATAAAAATGCTTTATTACTAGAAGACACAGTGTCACTATGGTTGTTTACTAATGATGGTTTGAGCTTAATGTTGTGTTTGTCAATGTCTAGTTTTTATTTTTGAATTCTAATATCTGATAACTTTGACATAGTTTATTTTTCATGGAATAGGCAATGAGTCCACGACATCCACTCATTCATAAACTCTATGGTTTTTCTTGTTTTGGAAGTTTAAGGCCCCTTCCATTAGAGAAACTTTTACTAAATTGGTGACCTTGGTAGTTTTTAGAATTGGAAAGGATTCAAAGGTTTTTACAGGGTGTGACTTCAAGGGAACTCAATACTCTTTGTACTCTTCTACTTACTCCAGTGCTTGAGTGTTTTCATTGACTACTTATCATTCCATGTTCCAATAATAGGAAGTCAAATAAAGTCTTTGCATGGTGTGGTTCCCATCCAAAGAGAAGGAAAAAAACAAAAACAAAAACAAAAAAAATAGGATGGGAATTCAAAGCACATCACTTAGACAAATAAACGGGCTACAAGCACTAGTTATGGGACTCGAAAGACATGTTACCCATGCCTAAGGGTCCCCTCTAACTAAGGCCCTATCTCACTCCATACTTCTCTTTTCTTCTCTTTGTGGGATGCTGGTTCTTTGTGAGAGCACTCTTGTGCCTCAAGGGGGTGGACTAGTCTTAGTGTGGTGAAGCAAAGTCATTGAAAGAGGCTAGTTTTGATCTAGACTAAGGATGGATCTTCTTAGGTCATTTTAAAAACATACTCCACAAGTGACTTCTTATGACCTCAATTTCAGATTCCATCCCACCCTCTCAATCATCCATCTATGCTTCCATAACTCACCTCACTGTCAGTTTCTATGTTATGCTCGATGTCTTAGTTTGACATGTTGGAATCCTTAGATAGATTCTTTTTGGTAGTCCTTAACTTTTCATGATCACTAATCGACTGTGGAGCCCACGGACTCCTTAGGTGAGGTTATGCAAGGGCAAAAAGGGCATGTGCCTGCTATGGGGAGGACCCACTTGCATATCTTTTGGCTTGGTTAGTTAATTTTCTTACTTTAGACATTGCTATAATCCTATCTTTCACATATTCCATTGTGTATCCCACAAAGTGCTCCTTAGACTCCCATAATATTCATTCTCCAAACTATTTTCTCAACTTTCTTAATTTCTTGAACTCCAATACCCTCTTCTACTATTTTCATCATGTTCGTGGCTTTTTGGGCTCCCATTTGATCCCAATTTCACTCAAAAACTCCTTGTATTTTAGAAGTTTGACCAAAGTCAATGAAATTCTATGGTGGTCAACAACTGCATCAACTAAGCCTAATCGATGCAGGTGATCCCATTGATAGGGCCCTGTCAACTAGGCCCTATCAACACATGTCAAAAATCCTATAAATAGCACCACATACTTTGAAATTTTTTGTTATTTGCTTCATAACATGAGGGGAGTTTTGCCATTTTTTAGAGCCCAAAACCTTCTTGAGCTCATAACTTCCCAACCGTTTATCCAAATCACTTCATTCTTTGATCCTATAGCTACCAGAGGTAAGCTCTTCATCGTGGGGGATGCAAACCTTAAGGTTTCCAATGAAATTTTTTGAAACTTTTTCTAACTTCCCTAAAGGGTTAATGAATAAAATGATATGAAACCATCAAATTTTGAAAGTTAACCATTCCAACACCATCTAGAATGACTTATTAACATTAAAAAATAAATAAAATAATGATTAAAATTGCTTAAATCAACCATAATCACAAGTTAGCCAAGTGTAACTATTTTAAAGAGATAAGGTATTCCATTTGTTTTATGTTGCACAATAATTGCTAACCTATGGTCATGCAATGATTATAGATAGTGCCAAGACTAAAATGACAGTAGGAGGGAGGACCCTCTCAACCAATGGAGAAATGGCCTAGAGCTAAAAGGGGCCAACAAGAACAAACTAGGAGCTACCAGAGGCAATCCATGTAATGCGACCTCTTCGAGAGGAGCTTGAAGTGGAATCTATTCTATAGATTCCTAAAGAAGAAGTTCTATCAGAATAATCATAGCAAGGGGAAGCACCAAAACCCATACCAAGGCTTGAAGTCACACTAACACAAGCCTACCTTGATACCATCAAGGCACGTGATATCCAACACTTAGTTCTCCAAGAACTGAACTTTAGGTCATTTCTAAAAAATGCTCTAGTAGAGTTGAAAACACAATTGCAAACTTCTTCCATGTCACTAATCATGACTTCCAGTCGAAAGTGGTACATGGGAGAAATGTACCTCTTTTGAAACAATAGAAGGGCAAGCTCCATAGTGAAAATCAAGGATATTTAAGTGTCCTACTCTGTTGAAGCTATCACACAAGCGCTAGGGTTACCTGATACTAGGACACAACTGGTAGAGCAATAAACACAAGTTGACCCTGGGGCCAAAAAGAAGTGGACCTAGCAGTGTTATGGGGTCAATCATAAGGAGTTCAGCATGCTCACATCGATGGAATGCATATACTTCAAAATTGTGACCTATCACCTCAATCCAACGATGAGGCCCAGCAAGGTGACTACCTTTTTAGCTTGAGCATGTGCTGCTCTAAGTAGGAGATTTTCAATAAACCTTTCACAACTGATCTAATTAGAGATCGAGAAGCATTTTAAAGAAAATGAACATGGAAGAAAAACCCTACCTATTCCATGCCTCATTTGAAAACTTTGCAAAATGGTAGGGAACGTTCGTTATGTAAATGACACAATCAAGCATGCTCCTTTGGCCTTGCGGTCTGAAATAATGAAGGACAAGATACCTGTCATGACTAAAGAAGGGAAGCAATAGCCACCACCTTCACCACATACTCAAAAAACAATGCTAGAGGCCCACATAACCATTTAGCACTTGTGCAAAATCTAGGAACAACTCCTGCATGAGCAAGAACAGCATGTAGGAACGAGTCGTGGAGATCCATCTTTATATCAACCTGTGATGAGTCATCTTAATGAGGTGGCTTAGAAAATTAGCCAGATGGAAAGAGGTGGCCCTATATTCTCTGCCTAATGAATGTAGTTACCTACGAAGTCAAATCCCAATGCCCAAGAGGTGACAATGTCTTTATCTCAACACCATTTATTCCCAAAAATCTCTAGGAATGTCACCTTCTTTTTGGTGCATTTAGAGGAGGGAAAGGGGGTAACTATACTAGTGATGCAACACCTAGGGTAGGAGACTACTGCTAAAGTACTACTAACTAAATCTCTGAAGCACTTAATGCACCTATAGCATCTATACCAACCATATCTACACTTCAAGATGTGTAGATGTCTATAGGCATGATTAACAAAAGATTGAATGCAACCCAGCACGAAGAATTGTTGGACCCACTAGTAGGGATTCAGCAAATAATTCTAGATATCTTCAATTTTTTGAACAACATCACTACAACCCAGTCAGAGCGACTAGAAGCAAAGGGCAAGTGCATCATCTTAGAAGGGCAACTTCAAATAGCCCAAGCACAAAACCAACACTTAGCCATGGAAGTTGCATGCCCATTTTGCTAATCTCACATTCCTCAATGCAACAACAACTAGAGATGAAGCTTTTCAATAGCTTCAAGAACTAAAACAAGCTAAGGAGGAAACAGTAATGACCATCTTCAACTAGTCTATAGTAGAAGCAAAGACCTACTTGGTTTAGAAGGCCTTGGTTCAGATGCACCAGGAAAATGAATCACTGACTACAAAAAATCATTGCCTATGAAATGTTGATACATAGAAGCAAAAAATGCAAAAATTCATTCATCAACAGTAAGAGTAGCTCACCAGAGTAAATACTAAGTTGAGGAAATTGACTACGGAGAATCAAAATTTGCCTATTGAGGAAGTCCAAGCCTTACACTAGAAGTCTACCATTAAGATTGCCACATGGAAAAATGAGGCTCTCAAGTTTAAAAGAACTGAAAATCACTATAGAAACTAGGTTGGCTTGCATAAGGAGGTAAATGAGAAACATATTTAGATGACTAAGGCAAAAGTAAACGAAGCCCTCTAGCAACTCCAGTAAGGAAGAGAAGTGTGGCAACCCATTGTTGATGGGATTGATGCCTATAACAAAGTAGAGATATGCCTAAAGGAGTTGCATATTGAAGAAATAACAGAATACATGGAATTGGCCAATCTCCACTATGCAAACCTGGTGACGTTGACTGCCAAACAACCATGGTTAGAATTGAAAAAATAAGTGGCTACCTTGTACTTACTGTAGAAGGTTGAGTACAAGCACCATAAGGACACTAAGCAAAAGCGTGAGACAATAAATGCCGAACTCGAAGTTCTCAAGGCACAATTCATGGATCAATGATAAGCACTTTGCAAATAGAATGAATGATTACCAGGAGCTAAAAGATGCAGTCAAAGCATTCGATATCAAGCACAAACAATTCATTGTCTAATTCATTAATGCAAAGGAGCTATTCCTGGTGATTCCCTATCCTTGGGATGTGCTTGTTTTGACCCACATTGGTGAAGCTATGTGGATAATGCATGATCCCAAGAGTAAGGAGGAGAAAATGAGAGAATTACTAGATGCTTCTCGCCTCCCATCGAAAGTTACAATAGCAGTAGGATAGCTACAGCCGCTGCACGTGCCTGAAGTTGGTGAAGGTCCTTCAAAGCCTCAGGAAGCTCCACAACCTAGGACTATTTGATCTTCCCAACCTACTTCACACCATTAGAGGACATGTTGTCCAATTTTGCAAAGTCATGTCATGGTGTTTAATTTTGTGTCATAAACACCACAATTTTTGTAATGTGTTGATTCATACACTTAGGCACTCAGTTTTGTCAAATTAATTTGTTGAGTCTAGAGTCAGTTAATAATTCCATACCTTCCCAATTTTGTAAAAAAAAACTTGAGGACAAGTTTTCATTCAGTCGTGGGGGTATGATGAATCGTGTATGATGAGTCGTGATTAGCTACGTTGATGAGGCCTCGTCGACTAGGCCCCGTCAATGTAGGGTCTATTCTTGCTTATAAATACATGCTCAACAACCGCATTTATAGCAGTCAGTTATAGTGTAGCAAAGCTCTTATATTTTTTTCATTTAAAAGTTAGAATATTTTCCTGAGTGCTCATAGTAAGAGTCATTGAGTGTACAAATCTTTGTTCCAGCACTATTTTATCTGAGCACGATAGTGTGTGCAACAATAAAGACAAACTTCTTAATAAATATTGCAACATTCTAGATAGTTTAAATGTTTCATTTATGCATTTAATATTCTTAGTTATTTATTCAATGTTGTCCAATAATTAAGCTATTAGGTAATTAAGCAAGATAAGCTAGATCAATTAATTACATACGTATGACTACTTCAAGCGTAACAGACATCCACTTGGTAATCCCAGCAGCGTTATTGCTTAGTGCACCCAGTGGTGTAGCATTTCATAACCTAGTAGTAGATACATGGATTCATGATGTGTATAAAAAGTGGGACCAAATGCTTATGTTAGGACTAGTTAGAGATCACTAAGTTAGTTAAATCAAATTAGTCATTAAACTACTTTATCTCTCTTTTCAAGCACCAAAGAACCTAAAACATAAAATGATAAAAATCATATGCCTCGATTACACTTAACCATACCTTTGAGCTTCACAAGTGTAATTGGGAAGGTAATGAATGACCTTAGGGCAAGATTCACTTCTTAGAAGACTAGTGCACCAGAAACTACAAAGTCCATGGAATTCAACTAGATTGTGCATGAATGCTTTGTGATTCATATGGTTGGGCGTAAGGGTACCTCGCCACTCATCAATTGACATTACTAAATGGAGTTTGACCATCATTTATCCTTCATTTTATTTCATTTTATCATCATTTGACCTTTGTTTGACCTTATATCACATTATTTACCCTTTGTTTCACCCTATTTATTTTTACCTACCTCTTATAATAGTTGTTTTCCTTGTTTGAACCTTGTTTGACCACTAAAGTGACATGTTTTGGCTTATCCTTTCATTATTACTAAAGTATTTTATATTTTTTTAGCATTATTTGCTCATTTTATCACACAAGTGCTAGTTAATGTGCTTATGGTTGACATGCAAAATTGGAGTATGAACACGTGGAAGCAAATCAGTTTACCTTTGAGCCTAAGTGGACCTCATGATGATGTTGAACAATTCATTAATCTCAATCACTTAGATCTTAAGCCTGAGAGCCCAATTGAGGACATAGCCTTGATAGAGAAACCTCTTAATGGCTAGAACACTTAGTTAAGATCCTTGACCGCAACACTGGTGACATCACCGAAGAATTTCTAGTTGAGGTTCTTATCACAACACACAATGGTGAGGAGAAAACACTGAAACTAAGTTTTTCACTAGAACCTCAATAGGCTTGAGACATCACCAAGGTCCTCCAAGATAATATTAAGATCTTTTCCTCATCATATGAAGATATGCTAGGTCTTGACCCATGCCTTATACAACATAACATCATACTCGATCCTAGTATTAAAATAGTAAAGCAAAAATTTCATAAGATTAGACCAGATTTAGCCCTAGCAATTCATGATGTAATCACAAAACTATGTCAAGCCAGTTTCATTTGGGTTGTTGATTACATAGATCAAGTGTCTAACATAGTGATATTTCCTAAGAAAAATGGGAGTATATGTATTTGTATTAATTTATAAGACCTAAATAAGGCAACTATTAAAGATGACTTTCCTTTGCCTAGTATTGACCAACTTCTCAATACTCTGGCTAGACATGCCTTATTATCCTTCATGGATGGGTTCTTGGGATACAACCAAGTTAGGATTAACCCAAAGCATCAACTTTGTATGACCTTCATAACCCCTTGGGAAATGTTTTGCTACACCTTCATGCCCTTTGGTCCAAAGAACATGGACAAAACTTATCAACGAGTCATGACATATATCTTTAGCAATTATATGCTAGGATTTCTTAATGACTACATGGATGATATAGCCATTAAATCCAAAATGTCCAATGACCATGTGCATGACCTTAACTATGTGTTAAAATGATGTATCAAATATGAGCTTAGGCTTAACCCCAAAAAGTACATCTTTGGTGATAAAACTAATAAGATGCTTTGCTTTATAGTATCCAAAGCAAGAATACATGTTGATCCTAATTAGGTTAAAGTCATATCCAACTTGGCAACACTGACTAATCTTAAGGAGCTTTGAGGATTGCAAGGTAGATTACAATTTATCCAGAGGTTCATCACCAAGCATACAAATAAACTGCAACACTTGCTTAAGAAATGAGTTTACTATGAGTGGATGACTCAATGCCAAGAATCCTTTGAAAACCTTAAGCAAGAGTTGGCACAACTACCCATGGTCCATCTACCACAAAAGAATAAACCTTTTTACATCTACCTAGCCATCTCCAACATGTTCATCACCTCTCTACTCTATTAGAAATGAAATCATGGAGTAGACTTACCAGTATACTATCTAATACATGAATTGATTACCTATGAGGCCCGATACACCAAAGTGAAGAAGTATTATCTAGCTTTATTCTTTTCATTGAAGAAGTGGAGACACTACCTCTTTAGGAGTTAATGTCATTTGCAAAGATAATGTGCTTAGAGCCATAACAACCAATATCTATTAAAGTAGCTATATAGCCTATTGGAAAGCCATAATAGCTTTGTTTGACCTCCATTACATCTCTCAAGCCTCAACCAAAGGCCAAGTTATAGCTATACAACTTACTATTTTCCTAGTAGAAGACCATATAACCATTAACCCTGAATTCCCAAATGAACATGTCAACATTGTTAGCGAAGTACCTAAGGGCTATGAGGTGATTATGCACTTCGACAGAGCTTGAACTACCCATGGGGCTAGTGTTGCTATCATCATAACCTCACCTTTTGGTGAAATCCAATCCTTTGCTTATTGTTTTCAGTTCCCATTTACAACAATGTAGCAAAGTATGAAGAATTGATTAGGGGAATGATGGTAGCTCATGACCAAGAAATCAAATGCCTAATGATAAAATGTATTCACAATTAGTGGTTAACCAAGTAACGGAGGTTTATGCATGTAAAGCTAAACATTTGCAACCTCATTATGACCTAGGTAAGAAATTGATACAACAATTTACATACATTGGTATCCAACATAAAACCCAAACCAAGAACATAGTAGCCGATGTCATTACAATCTTAGCCCTAAGTGTAACACTAGATGTGTTTATCAAGTTACCCTCATTAACTATGAACTATGCTATTTCCATTATGTTAAACACTAAAGGTGACTTTATAGCCTTTGTCAACACTACTTCTCAAAAGGAATGGTATGATGATATCAAGTTTTACCTGATGCATGGTGAATCTCCACAAGGCCTAAATACTTCACAAAAGGACATTGTACATAAAAGATCAAAATAGTATGTCATGATAAGTGATAACACATTATTTTGATGGTCTTATGATGGCATATTTTTAGAGTGCTTAGGCAAAATCGAAGCCCACACATTCCTTGAGCAAGTTCACAAAGATATATGTGGAGGATATATATGACCTAGAGGTTATTACTTGTCCTATCTAAAAAGCAACTGCTTGCAGAACGTTAAAATTTATGATACCTGTCAATAGCATAGAAACCTCATAAATGTACCACCAACTAAGTTACATACCACTCAAATAACTTGGTCATTTCAATAATGGGGACTTGACATCATTGGACCTATAACACCTAAATCCTCCACAGGCATAGCTTCATCATTACTATAACCAAATACTTTACAAAGTGGGTTAAAGCTATTCCCCTAAGGAAAACAACATTTCAACAAGTCTACAAGTTCATATTGGATAACATAGTAGCCCGTTTTGGCATACCTTTAACCATAGCTGTAGATAATAGACCATAGTTTAGTAGCTAAGAAACGTAAGCCTTTTGTCAAGACCTAGGCATCAAGCATTCCTTTTCATCACCATACTACCCTCAAGCCAATGAACAAGTTGAAGCTAGCAACAAGGCCATCATAGACTTGCTTAAAAAGATGCTAAATAATACCAGAAGCAAGTGGCATGAGTGGCTTATTCATGCATGTCGGACCTATAGAACTACCTATTGAACTGTAACTCATGTAATCCCATATAACCTAGTTTATGGATTTGAAGCTATTTTTCCTATTGAATTATAGGTACCATTGCTCAAAGTGGCTCTATCGAACTTCATTAATGATCAGCAAAATGAGGAGCTACATTTCATTAACCTAGATTTTGTAGAAAAGCAATGAATACAAATGCTTGATCACATTAAACAATACCAAAAGAGGTAAAAGCAACAGAATCATCATGACCTAAACAAATGAAAGATCAAGGAAGGAGACCTGGTCCTTAAGGTTGTTCATGAGCATGTGGAGAAGTTCTCAGGTAACTGGGAAGGACCTTTCTTGGTCACCAAAGCCTATGGCAATAGAGCCTTTAGAAAGGCATACATGGATGGAAATGAATTGGCCAATCTAGTCAACCATTCCTATCTAAAGCCTTATTTCATCTAACATAGTCTTCTTTATAGGTACAAACCAATATTTGATGTCATCAACCTTTACAACCTATAGAAAATGAGCTTACATGATCTCTACTTATCTCTATCTCTTTGTTTGGCACAATAAATGAACTACAAAACTTTGTAAATCTAACACACATCACACAAATCTCTCCATGCTGTAACAATAATGAACTATGGTGACCTGATTTGTTGGTTGTCTCATGTGACCTTATGCATTATCTTGTAACAACATGTTTTCTTTGTCTAGTTTTCTTATTCTCTTAGAGTTGTGCTTGCAAGATGAAGCCTGAATTCATTGCAGAGGTGCAACTCATTGCAGCAGTAAGTTACCACATGACCTTGGTGCATGAGATTTAGTAAGCTTTTTCTACCATACCAAGAGTGCTTATTTCACATCATTTCCATTACCATTCTTTGAACCACAATCTCGTAACCTAATTATAACCTTCCTTGCCCTAAACAATAATATGACCTATGTTTGGCACTTATGCACTATGGCCATGTGACATCTCCTTCATCATGCTCCACCATTAAGTACGTTGGATGTAATACATCTCATTCGACAAGAAAACCAAATCAAAACTGGCCTTAGAAATGAAACCCAATGAAGGTTTCACCCCAAAAAAATGAGAAAGTAAATTGCCAAGAAGCCAAAAGGCAAATGAGGACCAAAAGAAAAATCAACTTCTTCAAACACACAAAGGGAGGAGCCTCACAACAAGAGAAACCTTAGAGTGAAGTGTTGGTTCCTCAAAAACATTACTACGTGGCCAACACTTCAAACCATGAAGCATGAAGACTACATCAATTAGCCAACATGTCATCATCATAACTATAACCATGATGTCAACATGTGGAACTCATTGTTAACCCCCTATGATCATTTCCTCATGATCAAATATAGTTGTTATCCTCTATCACATCATTGTGACCTTATCTCATCATCACAAACACTCTTTAGCATGGTTCAACAGCTACTAAATCAAGCATGGAAAGGAAATCTCGATGATGGAACTGCAATGGTGTTTTGTATTCTTTGTCAATGTCTCTCAAGTCAATCCTCAAGACATTAAATGAGAGGGGCCAATGAAACACCACCAAAAAAATTCATGTTGTAACCTTTTGACCTTATAACCTTCACCATTAAACCTGAGGTTGGAATTCCATTGTAAAATGTGAGATTCGTAGTCCATGAGCTTCAATATCACATTCTTGAACTTTTTGGGGCTAAAAAATGCTTCATAAGTTGGTATAGCCTCACTTCCTAAGTCATCTCATGTCTATACTTGGGCTTGTATTTGGTATTTTCATGATTTTTAGGATGGCCATGACCATAACTATGCTAGAACCACCTATGCCCAACATTGGAATTATTGGATTTTCATTTTCCCAATAAGTTTAGCATGGTTTCAAATAGGCCAATGAAGATACTACCTACACCTGGTGTTAAAGTTGTTGGGTTTTTATTTTCCCAGCAATGGTCAACGTAGTTGCCATAAATCCTAGTTAACATTTCCATTTATTACTATTTACTATTCCTATAATTAAGTAGAATGCATATGTATTAATCACAAGCATTTAAGAGTAAGTACTTGGTGATCCAATAGTGTATTGTTTAGCAAACCCAATGACACACACTTGAAAATCCCAAAAGTAGTCTCACAAAGTCCAAGATGTATACAAACAATTAAGAGTAAATACTCATCGCATGTAGGCTAGTTTAGATCTTATTTTCCATTTTTTATTAGCTTAGTTAATTTATCTCTTTATCATCATTAGGAGTAGCATAGAATTAGACAACATCATATGCCTCACTCTAGACTAAACCATACATGACAAAGCTACCACTAGTCTAGGTGGGAAGATAGCGAACTGCGATCAAGCCATAGCGATCTAGATGCCACAACTAGTCCCATCCACAAAATTCAATTGGATCATGCGTGAACGCTTGTGATTTGTATGGTTGGGCATAGAGGGTATCTCGCTACTCAGCATTGGCATCGTTGCCAGGGATGGTGCTAGTTATCTAGATTAGTTATCTTATACATGATCACTATAAGGGTATTAATGATATATCTTTTAAAAACTATTAGCTCACACACACCATAAACCAACAACAATGTCTCTCTCACATGGAAGTGATAATGCACTATATAATGCAAACATTCATTGGAGAAATAACAAGCTATACGATGAAGAAAATTGGAGTGACCAAACTTATCCAGGGGTTTCTTATGTTCAAGACCACCTTGACAATACTCAAAGACTACATTCACCTAAGGCAGATAATCTTGAAGGAAATAACATAAGTCTTGAACTAGGGAAGGCCTCAAGGACTAAGACCTCCTCAAAACCAAGGAATGATAAATCAAGGGACCATGGGGAGAACTATAGAAGCCATTGTGATTCTTCCAGTTCCTCATCTTCCTCTTCCTCTTCAATGTCTAGTTCTAATGAAGATGAACATAGGTATAAGGATAGAGTTCCACTAAAGGGTTGGAATAGAAGTAAAAATCGAACCCACAGACACACTCAAGGTCATCAACATGAACACAAGTCCAATCATCACCATCAACCAAATGAAAATTTTCATCACAACTTGTTTGATGATGATGAACCCTTATTGGCCACCAAGAGCATGATTAAGACAATAGAGGTAGTTAAGATATCTCACAGGCATCAAAAAAATAGTCACCTACCTAAGCTTGACATGAATAATATTCCTAAATTTGTAGGAGGTTACGATTTAGATTTGCAACATCATTTACAAGTCTTACATGCTGCCTATGCTTTCTACAACATTGAAAATGGGTGGCAAAATCTTAAGCTCTTTCCTAGGATACTAATTGATAAAGTCAAAGTGTGGTATAGATCATTGAGATCGAATTCAATCCAACAATGGTCCATAATGTTGGAACTTTTCAATGAGAAATACCAAACCTATGCAAGAGTGTCCAACTTGAGGAGACAAATCCAAGAATGGAAACAGAAACAACATGAATCCCTGGACATGTCCTTAAATAGATATTATTCCCTATTGAATAGATGTCTAGGCCATGGTTTCTCTGAGGAAAGGCAACTTTTCCACATCATAGATGGGCTTCGTAACGAAACAAGGGAGACCCTTGGGATGTATGCCCCAAGGCAATTATACAAGCTCCAAGCCCATCAAATCCAAGAGCTAATCAAGCATGTGGCAAAAGAAGAAGGAGAAATATGTAAATGGGAGACTGTTGAAAAAAATTATTCGGACCCAACACTTCAACTAAAGGAGGTCCAAATCTATGGTAAGGAGAACAAAATAGCTCTCGATAAGGTGATTCCACAACAAACATTGTCGATACAGAAGTCTATGGATGAAATTGAAGCAAAGTTTAATAGGATGTCCAAATGGATATATTAAAGTGTTACAACTCTCATTGAGATAGTTGAGGAGAGGATCATGCAAAATGAGCTAGGCGATCACAATCAACAAAGGATCCAGAATCAAGAAATAGCTAAGAACAATTTTCAGCAAATAGGAAAAATAGGTAAAGAAAATGAAGCTATAGAGTCAACCATAGATGAAGATAATGGATGTGACATCTACATATATCACCATCAGAAGGACCATTTCCTAGTCTTGTTGCATCTACATGAGCATTGGGTAGGTGCATTAAATCCAAAGTTTGTATAGAAGCACATGCCTAGGAGATTTCCTCTTCCATAAGGTAATTATAAACAGTTCCACAACCAACCATACCATCCTAGAGGAACTTATTACCAGCCTCAACACTATCATCAATTGTAGTGGCAACAACCACAGTCATGGGAAATGCCACCACCACATCAACCCTCTCCACCGAGACCACATGGATATTATGTTCAACACTCTGTTTCTCCAACTAGTTCTACATCCTCTACTTCAAATTGCCACTACCACTCCTCGACTATCATCAACCCATGACATCCCCCAAGGGATCACCACCTCAAACTTCTTACCATCCATCCTACCCTCAATATTCTCATACTCTACCTCATTACAAGCCACCACCAACAACACAAGAAGGTTTAGCACCACAATACCAACAAACGAATGTCACTTGTGCTACGAATGTGTGTAGACATGCTAATGCCAGTGGATCTTAACCGCAACATAGAAAATGTTCCTTTTGAAGAAAATGTCATAAACCGAACCAAACCACACATGGACCCACCACATCATCCAAGCCAACATAATGTCAATCTAGTGCACCACTTTCCTTTTCACAACCAACATCCTCTAATCTTACACAAGGGCCATCATCCATCATTACTCCAATCCCAAACCCAAATAATGAATCTAATAGTATGGGAAGGCAAACAAATCCATGCATACCATATCATGATCAAGGGTGCAATCATGGGCCAAACATCCATAACGTTAACATACCTCATACCCTAACCCACCATAAATTTAACAATCAAGTGTGTGACCAACGATTTTTCTACCTAGCCACCACACCAGCAACAAACACCCAGTGGCTAGGGCATGAACGGTTACCAATGTTTCATACATGCATGGATCCTATTTATCCACTTATTAATCCTTGTCACAACCAAATGTTTAGTCATGGGGGCCACCCCCCATTCTAATCTTTAGGATTCTTAAGTGCTTTTCATCTTTTTGTTTTACAATTTTTTATCATTTTTCTATTTCTTGATCCAATTTTTCCTATTTCTTCAATTTTTTCTAGTTATTGTTTTCATTTTCTTTGTTATGTAATCTCGCTTGTGAATAAATTGATCATGTAGCCTATTGAGGTAAGGTTTTCTCTATGTTGTCAAGTCATAAGGAACTAATTATTTAGACATTGAGACCATGACATCCATCCATCCATCCCATTAATAAGAAGTTCTTGCCATGGTCATAATGATAATCTTTTCCATCATCCAACCTAATAATAAATCTATAATCATTGTGTCTGAATAGAAAATTTTAGAACCAAGGTGGAATGTGAAGGGTATGACATCAAGGGAATTTGTGAATTCGCTTTGGCCACTTCTATATGTTCTATCATGTTGCTAAGGTTGTAACCATATCCTTGTAGATCTAACAAAAAATGGGAGTAAGAGTAACCTAAAACAACACTAAATAAACTTCTGTCAGTCCCACTGGAAAGACATCTATCCATGCCTGAAGGTTGGTGACTTCTCAGAATTAAAAAAAGAGAGTGAAAAAGAAAAAAAATGTGTGTGTGCCATCAATAAAGCTCCTCCCTTGAACAAAACACCAAGTGATGTTACTCCTCGCAACTATGATAGTCTTATGGTTGTTTGTTGATCTGATGCAATAATGTGATGTCACTACAATGTGGCGTGAACTTGGTTTTAATCTGAAAAAGAAGGACTCATGATTATTTAACCATTAATAACATACTAGGTTTCATTATGACCATGGTAAGACCCCTCATGTTTCAGTTTCTGCAATCTTTTCTGTAGTCCATCTCATCTTGTTTTCTGAGTGATCATAACTTATGGTTTTTTGTAACATAGAGTTATTATTTCAAATTGGTGATTTTAACATGTGTTTTTTGTTTCACAAGTATGCATTTCATTCAACCCCTTTAGTGCCTACAGACATTCTTAGGTGTGGTTACACAAGGGCATCATAGTCTAGAGCCTACTTTGGGGAGGATCCACTTGTGTAACTTTTGTAACTTGTACTTGTTTGACACAACCACATCATTCTTCACCTTCCAAGAACTCAATTGTTATCTTTTGTAATTTTCCTTATCCTATAATTAATCCATCTGCAACCTCAATTTCAATGCCCTTTTTCTTGCTCATTCGAGTGCTTTTCACATTAATGACTCCACCTTATCAAACTTCCAATGCCTCAAATTGATTTTCCACTTACCTAGAACTATGGACCTAACCTCAAACCCTCCAACCAACCACAAAGCTTTAGTTTGCATGCTCAGCTACCCCATTCAATGAATATTGATGGACCCCAATGTTGACTACCTAACATCAAGTCTCACGCAATGTTGCATACTCGATGTCAAGTCATATAAATACTATATATATGACCCCCGCAATACAAAAACTTCATTTTCATCATTTGCAAATAGGGGGGGTTCAAATTTTCTCTCACAACTTAAGAGCTCTACACAACCACTTTCGACTTGCGATATTTGGCTCCCTAACACTTCGATTTTTATGCCATTTGAACCTACTTGAACCCAAAGTGTTCAAGTTAGTCATGGGGGGATGCTTATGTGTGAAACTTGCACCAAATTGCTAGAATTTTCCATCGCCTAGAAGGTATTATAAGGGTAAGAGCGTTACAAACTTTAGGCATCATCATGAATAATTAATTGTATTAATGTCAGAAACCTTAAATTTTCCACCTAAGGGACCACAACCATCATAACAAGCCACATATAAGAAAAAAGGAACCAACTGTGTAAGGTTATGTAAGGGATAAACACTTTTTTGGGATTTTTCTTGAAAATTTTTCTAACTCTATAATCATATGAACTAAGAACTTAATGAATTAAGGTAACAAGTAAGGTATAAATTAATTAGTGATAAAAAAAATGCAACCTTAGTAACATATGATTTTTTCTTAATTGCAAATGGCCCCAAAAAGAAGTGCACAAGGTGAACCTTCACAAAGAGTAGCTAAGCATCCACAAGGTGGCTGAGGTTAATAAGGTGAACATGCAGAACATCAAGAGTAGGAAGTCCAATCTTTTAGCATTCACCAAGAGGCTCCTACTACTGGACAGTTGATCCAAGGGAAGGCTGTAGAATCGTAGGCTCCCATGCAAGGACAACGTCTCACGTTGCCCCCTGATTGCCTTACTACTATTCAAGAAAAGTCCACATTAACCTCGGTCATAGTGGAAATGAATTTCAGCCCATTTATAGAGTTTGCTTCAAAAGTGATTCGAACACAACTTAAGGCATCACTCTTGTGGCCCATTCTTTTGGACAATGGTGAGTGGTACCTTGGTGAGACTCATCAATTCTGGCACAACAAAGATGAGGGCACCACCATCAACATTTTTGGAGTTAATGTTTCTTTTTAAATCAAGGTCATTGTAGTAGCTCTAAATTTGTCAAACGAAGGGGCTAAGGTAGCCCATCTATCCACTAGATCTAACCCCGATACCAAAAAACTGTGGCTGAAACAAGTGTACAGCAAAGAGGATAAAACATATAACAAGCTAACTTTGGAATAGAGGACATACTTCAAGATCGATATATACCACCTATTTCCCACCAAAGGGCTCAATCAAATCTCAACATATGCAGCCAAGGGAATTGCTATCTTAATGGGCAAATTTGCGGCCAATCTTCCCCAATTCTACTTCATAGAAATTCAATGGCAATTAGAAGAGAAAAAGGTAGGGAAACCAACACTCTCATTCCTTTGCCTAATTAGGAAGTTATGCAAGTGCACTAAAATCCTAAGATATATGAATGATATCTCTAGGAAGGCTCAAAATGCCTCCTTCGCCAAACTCCTCAAACTTGCAGAACCAAGAAAAGATTAGAGCAAGAACTAGAGAAGGAGGCAGAGCCAAAAGCAGAAATACAGCATGAGCTTAAACAATGCCTAGAGACACAAGATCCACCACCACCACCACCATAGGATTATAGGCCCTCAATGAGCCATTTTTAGAAGATCATTAAACCTGTCAACTAGGGAAGCAGGGACAAGTCCAATCTCTTCAGAGTGATTGATGATGCCATACAGCCCACTGTTCTAGCTAATCCAACAAGGGGGGAGATCTTGTTACAATCAAGAGGAGGATCCCAGTGATCCAAGAAAATCTCTAGGAATGCCGCATCCTTCCATGTGACACTTGAAACTGAAGAAGGTACCATAGTTATGGTAATGCAACATCAAGATGCAGCAGGCACAATAGAAGTAATCACGGATCATATTAAAGAATCATTCAACATGCCTGTTGTGCCCCCAATAGATCTTACTGGGACTAGAGATGCGTAGATGCTAACCAAGATTTTTCTGACTCCTATGATACATGAGGATGTATTAGATCAACTACTGCAAATAGGGCAAGTGATGACTACGTTATTTGACATCCCTAGTGATGCAATTACAACATAGTCAGACCTCATCACCACTAAAGAAAAGTTGGTCATGGTTGAAGTCAAGATGAAATAAGCAGAAGCAAATATACAAAGACTACAAAAAGAGTTGGCTACCTTGAGAGCTAAACAGTGGGATCCTACCCATTTTGTTGCACCTGACTAGTTAGAACAATTCAAGATGGAGCAGTTTGCCAAGCTAACCGAGAAGAGAGTAACTACAGAATAAGAAAAAGAGAAGGCAGTTTGGAATGCCTCTAGTACTGATGTGCAATCCCTTGCATACAAAAAGGCATTAACTGCCACATAAGAAGAAAACAAGTAGCTTGCCACTGAGAATTCAAGGTTGACCACAGTTGAAAAACAAAAGAACATTCTTAAGGAGAGCATCCACCAATTGAGAAAACAACTAGTGAAGGTCAACCAGGACATCAGTAGATTGGCTATTCATCAGAAATCATTAATTGAAATTAGCGCTTGGTAGAATGAGACCAAGAAGAATGAGAAATTGAAGGAAGACTTTTGCAACCAAGTAGACATATACAAACAAATAAACGAAAAGAGATCCAAATGGCCAAAGCCCACATTAGCTCCTTATCAGCACAAAATCCTAAGTGGCAACCAATTCTGGGCAGCTATGCCTTGGTCCACTAGGCAGAAGTAAAGAATAAAGACATGCAAATTGAAGATTTGAAAGAATACATGGCGTTGGCTAACCTCAAATATGCCAATCTATCTATGTTAACAGCAAGTTGACCTCAGAATGAGCTAGAGAAGCAGGTAGCAACCACCTATGCAATGTACAAAAAAGAGTTTGTAAATCAAAAAGACACTTTACAGAAGCTATATGTGGTAACCTCAACATTCGAGGTGGTTAAAGTTAGCTACCAAGGACAGAAGGATGTTACCTCAAACCTAGCTAGAAAATTAACAGATTATCATGAACTCAGAGAAAAAGCTAGGGCCTTTGAGGAGGAATGACGGTAGTTTGTGGCTTGGTATGTGAAGGCTAACCAGATGTTTCCACAACTACCATGCCCTTGGGATGTACCAACACCAACACACATTGGTTCAACAGCCTAGATGGTACATGATCCAAGAATGGAAGAAGAAAGCCTGGATGGTACATGACCCAAGAATGGAAGAAGAAAAGTTGCAGGCATTACTCAATTGTTACAAATTTCACAAGCTTGGCAACAAAGGGAAGTAACCAATGGAGGAGCCACCACCTCCGAGCACTACAGGAGTCTTCCAATTTTGTCTTGTAATATTGTGTCCTATTTTTATACTACACCACTATGGCATGTAAGAGTCAATTATTTTGTTTGTTGTTTAAGTTAGTCAATAATCCCATGCCTTTCCAATATTTTGTAAAGAACTTATTCCTCATTTTGTGTAACTTGAGGATGAGTTTTCATTCTATCATGGGGGTATGATGAGTCATCAATTTGTCAGGCCCCAACATTAGAGCCCTAATGTCAAGGTACCCGATGTCAGAGCCAGGACGCAATGTTGAATATCCGATGTCATCTCCTCTGGGTTAGTCTATAAATACAGCACTTGGGTTTATGATTGAAAGAGGAGGTAGGGAAAATAGTTTTAGCTTTTAGTTTTTAATAGTCTTTCTTAGAGTCCTATTATTTGCAATGCATGCCTACAACATGATGTTTGTAATCGTATCACACCTTTGTTTAAGTGTGACATACTTGGGCATGTTACATGACTAGCAATAAAGATCAAGATTACTACCATCATTGCAACATCCACTTAGATTATTTTTGCTTTTAATTGTTAATTATTTATTGTTTCCTTTAGTTAACATTTCCATTTATTACTATTTACTATTCCTATCATTAAGTAGATGCATATGTCTTAATCACAAGCATTTAAGAGTAAGTACTTGATGATCCAACAGTGTATTGTTTGACAAACCCAATGACACACACTTGACAATCCCAAAAGTAGTCTCACAAAGTCCAAGATGTATACAAACAATTAAGAGTAGATACTCATCACATGTAGGCTAGTTTAGATCTTATTTTCCATTGTTCATTAGCTTAGTTAATTTATCTCTTTATCATCATTAGGAGTAGCATAGAATTAGACAACATCATATGCCTCACTCTGGACTAAACCATACATGACAAAGCTACCACTAGTCTAAGTGGGAAGACAACAAACTGCAATCAAGGCATAGCGATCTAGATGCCACAATTAGTCCCATTCATGGAATTCGACTGAATTGTGCATGAATGCTTGTGATTCGTATGCTTGAACAAAGGGGTACCTTGCTGCTCATCACAATTCATTTGTTGTGCAAGTTTTTTCCATGATTAATTTTTGTACTTTCTTTTAAATCAGATCTGCATTTTCATTTAAATTACTTAACCCCATTAACACTGTTTTAAGTCCCTTGGGTGATTGACAAGACCATCCAAGGCACCTTGGATCCTCTTTCTTGAAAGCCCTTGAGATCTAGGGCTAAACTATCTCACCTGGGATTTTTGGTTTTTCGACATAATTTTTCAGGCATTACAATTAGATCTATTAATGTCTAATTCCTTATGCTCATTTTTAATCCAACATGATAATGGATCAAAAGATAATTACCCATTCAATATTACAAGGATCATCACCTTAAACCTCAATGCTCATTAATTATAAAGTATATTAAGAATCAAATATCATTACTGAGAGCATCAATGCTCGCTATACTAGACCAAGTCTCATTCTTCTGCAAAGAGAGGGGTCCTGAGAGTGGATGAGCGAAAATCGTAGTAGTGCCTAACCTAA
Organism: Gnetum montanum; assembly: GCA_015680685.1. Lineage (NCBI taxonomy): Eukaryota > Viridiplantae > Streptophyta > Gnetopsida > Gnetales > Gnetaceae > Gnetum > Gnetum montanum. The sequence goes on from MNCI01027688.1 coordinate 756,443, forward strand.
AAACTGGGAAATCCAAGAACCATCAAAAACGAGCCAAAATTTAACATCTTCGAATAATTACACCCAGCTTCAAATCCACCTCTTCTTAGTCAAAAAGAAGCACTTTATCATTGCAGAGAATCACAGCATCAATGAAAGGTGTAAAGGAAAACGAAAGCAAGAGTGAAACGTTAAACTAACCGTTGGTTCATCAGGGCCTGCACATGCCACTGAGCATTGTGCAGTTGTCGGAAGCGTGAGTATATGTATATATGTACATGTAAGAAAGGCGGTGTATATATACTGTGCACGTATATGATACATTCAGCCTGCTCAAAGCTCAAACGCTGATTTTCCACTGGGAACGTCAGATAGATAGATAGACAGACCATGCTCGATTCATGTGCCTCCTGCTGTCTCTTTGCTTTCAGCATGAAAAAGCTGAAATTTGCAGACTGCTGATGCACAGACAATAATATTATAATGAAAGCTTTGCTACTTTTGTGGTTGTCGGCATAGGTACAAGCCCAGAGGCAGAAACTTTTCTGGGTATTACTAATGAGGGAGCAGTTGATGCTTTATTCCATTGCAGATCAACTGTGATGTTGTTAATCAAAAATCCAAACATTGTGAACTTGTAATCACAGTGGAAACAGTACCGGGCATGTGCCTTTTTGTTTGTACATGCGTATGTGCCTAATTAAAACCAGATCTTTCGGGCATGGCGTTACTGTGCAAAGTAGAAATCTTGTATGTCGATATTCCCATCAGTTACGAGCTACAGGATGGATATGAACCGCGCCTGAATTGCTAAATTAAGAAACAAAATTAGCAGCAATTGGTAAATCTTGTGTTATCTCGGCGAGGTGAAGGAAAGGAACGGGAGCAAATTTGTCTCTTGGTTCAAAATTACATTCTAATTTGGTGGGTGTGCATCTACGATTCTTTTGACAGTAATGAAGAATTGGCAATGTTCCTTTGTGTTCAGTTCAGTGTAATAAGTCCAGAGATGAAAATTAGAAGCTAAAAATTAAAACTAAATATGTTGAACATTATAATTTATTAAGTCTAAGGGTCTTCAGACTTACATCTATATCATAATTTACAATATACATACATTTTACATGAATTGTATCAAGGCTGAAAGGTTTTGTTTCTGCATTTGCATTTCCAAGCTACTGTGTAGTAATTCTGCTCCTGTTGTTGTTGGACAGTTCTAGGATGAGGAGAAACCACAAGAACTGCTATGCAGGGTTTGCATCCCATGCATTTGGTACCGCAATTTGGAGGCATGGATCCCAACAGCTTATCCATCTGCTCCTTTTTTACTGCTCCTGATTTCTACAGCAGCCATTATTTAATGAAAAAAATTGAAACTGAAACTGAAATTTTATTGCGCCGTCTACCCTATGAATCTATTGAAAGAAATAAAGAAATTCACAGACATACAAGATCATCTGCTCTCTGTTTACTATTGCATACCAATAAGTGTTCGGATTTGAGTACAGCGGCATCTCCATTTAGCAGATTTCTTTCATGGGATGCGGCATCAATTGTTTCTATCAGAGTCGCCCAATATATACACAATCAATCTGATGTCATTATATTTATTATGTACCATAAGGCCTAGCAATACTACCTGTCAAACAAACACTCACCGTGGATCTGAAGGAAAATTGCTGTGACAAGAAGAGCAGGGAGGGACACTTGAATCAAGCTCCACAAAACATCACACATTGCTTTCATGACTGTATTGCTTATTACTGGATTGGATCGGACCGCCAGCGTGAGGAAGCTATATCTGCTGCATGGAATGAAACAGATGAAGCAAAGCAAACAAATTCAAACTGTAATACTAGTAGTAGGCTGCCTAGCTTTCCCTTTGAAACCAAACGGATGGTTGCTTCACACTGTTTGGGTTTGTCTCCCCAGTAATAATAATAATAATCTGCAATTCACCCATTTGATTCTGATTCTGTTTGCAATTTAAGCCGAAGCAAAGTTGGCATATGAGTATGACGGATAAAAGAGTGAATCAATAGTAAAACACCTGAATTTACTTGTGTGTAAAGGCATGTGCGAGTGCGACTGGGGAGGGATGCGAACATGCCTTGTTTCACCATATCTTACAAAAATATTTTAATTCAGTTGGGCTCCTCACATTTATTACGATCGAAGTATCGAATACACCGATTCCCAATGAAACGATCATACGACTTACCCCTCGGTCACGGCCACCCACCAGTAGTACTGTAATTTCAGATAAAATATTAGAATGAGATACTGTGCGTTTCTCTAGAAAATATCATCTAATGATGCAAATTGACCAAGATATAGCACGGCACAGCTCTGTTCTTTATAATCAGAAACTGAAACTGAATCTATAATAATGTGAATTAAAAGGCCTGAGCCACTGTTCAAATCCATGTTCATAATGTCTATGAATTCCCCAAACTAAATTCAGCCAGAAGCAGTACAAAGTACAGAGTTCTAGACCATAGTGCTACTGTAATTTCCTAAACAGCAAACCAAAACTGCAGAATGGAAAGAGTGTTGGGTACGCCGACACTAGAATTTCTCACGTCACTGTCGTGATTCTGCAGCTCAGGATCCTGCAACCCTTGATTCCTGCTTCAACGTGATTTCACTTTACCCTTACCTGTAATTTATTATGATCAGTCATTGCAGTCACAGCAAAACAAAACAAAAAGCTAGTGGAGCTACTGTACTCTTTCTCTCTCTCTCTCCTCTTAGTCAGTAGCTCAGAACTTTACAAGCAACTTTCTAAACCCCTACCATCATTTAGTCAAAGAATATCACGTTGGATGTCTTGCTAGTTGTATAAATTCTATGCTTACTAGTATTCTATCTTCATTGTTGGGTAATCTTCATTAGTTTTCTAGGACCATCATTTGGAGTGATCGTTAGGTACTCATTTTTCAAGTCAAAGACTTGGGTTGGAGCATGGGCACAACCACTTAGAGACATTAGGCTTTAGCTCATCTACCAACCCTCCCAAGACCTCACTTAGTGGAATAAGCATTGTGGCTCTAAGTGATGGGCCTTTTTTATTGTTGCACAATTTTCTATCCAAAGATGACAAAATTGGCAAAGCAAATAACCATGTGAGCTAGTAGGTTAAGATGGTGTGCAAGTGATGGGACAACCAACTCTCAAGTGGGAAGGGCTCATTACTCCAAGTAAATAGTAACAGTGCCAATTGAAGCAAGCGACCTCTCTACTCAATTGTTAGATGCATCTTTTTTTAAGTTTTTGCAAAAACAATCCTTAGTGTTTTCTCATGATTTTTAGGCATTTCTTTATTTGAAGTAACATTGATGGTCCTAAACCTTGCATTGATGGTTCTAAACTAGGTGCTAAAGAGTCAATGTTATGCTTATAAAAACTACTAATAAGAAACTCTAAATTCTAAACAAAGGGGAACATCATAGAACCTTGAACTATTACAATGATGCTTATTAAATGAAATATAAATGTTAATGTAAATAAGCTTATCCAATGGTTAAGGGATCAAAGCAAGATAGTGGAGCTAAGAGAAACTAGGTTTTCCTTACTAAAAATGCCACAAGGGCTCTTCAATCAATATAACCCACGAGCAGTGCCCCATTTCCCATGAAATCTCGTGTGTCTTGCAACTAATATTATTGTCTAACCAATTCTCTATAACTATGTAAACAGGTAGCACAACCTTTTTTACCTAGTCACTATGCCACCATTCAACTTGATGAGGTTATAATTGATCTTGCGGTAGAGGCATTGTATTTTATACATGATTAACATGGTACTATTGTACTACAATATCATCATCATCCTAGCCTTGTGTCAACAAAATGGGTTTGCTACATGAGTTCTTTTTCACCATTTGCCTCTATGAAGAGTTGGATCTTTGTTTATTTGCAATTTCTTCAAATCATCTTCGATCATTTTTTCCATGTCTTCTTTGGTTTTTCTTTTGGTGGTTTTCCTAGAATAGTGATGTAGCAATATTTGTTTATAGGCTCATTATTTGATCTTCTTTGCACATGTCTAAACCATCTAAGATATCATTCTTGTAGCATATCTGAAATAGAAGTCACTCCAAGTCTTTCTCTAATGTTTCTATTATGTAATTTATCTATTCTAGTAATATTCAACATTCATCAAAACATTCACATTTTTGTCAAACTGATTTGTAGTTCATGCTTTTTTTGTATTGTCCAACATTCAGCACCATGTAAGATAGCAAGCTTAATTACTATCCTATAAAATTTTCCCTTTGATTTTATTGATATTCTTTTATCACATAGAACACTACTAGCCTATCTCCATTTGAACTATATTGCCTCAAATATGGTATCTTTATCAAGTTCACCATCTGATTGGAAGATTGATCCTTGATAGTGGAACTATTGCAATGAGGGACTTTTTTGCCTTGAATCGCCACTTGCACTTTACGACTATTTATGTTGCTATTAAAATTGCATTCCATATATTCTATTTTACTTTTGCTAATTTTTAAGCCTCTTGATTCTATAGCATGTCTCATCTTCTCCATTTTAGAGTAATATTTTCTTGAGTTGTATCTACCAACATAATATTATCTATAAATAGCATACATCAAGGGATCTCATCTTGTATTTCCTTTGTTAATTTATCCATAATAATGACAAATAAGTATGGTCTAAGTACAAATCCTTGATGTAAACCTATTGTGACTACAAAATCAAATGTTATTCCATAGGCTATTCTAATTTAGTGGTAGCTCCTTCATACATGTATTAAATCACTTTAATATATTTATCAAGGATGTTTTTCTTTGCAAGACCAACCAAATAATATCTCTAGGCACTTTGCCATATGCTTTTTTCAAGTCAATGAACATCATATGTAGATTTTTTCTATGTTTTCTGAATTTCTTGATTAAGTATTATATTAAAAAAATAGCCTCTATAGTATATTTTCCTAGCATAAATCCAAATTGATTTTCTAATATTATTAATTCAAGTCTAAGACGTTTGTCTATGAGTCTTTCCCAAAGCTTCTTAGTATGGCTCATTAGCTTGATCACTCTATAGTTCACACAATTTTGTATGTCTCCTTTATTTTTGTACATGGGAATAAGAAATTTTTTCTCCAATAGTTGGGAATCCCTCCATCCTTTAAAATTTTGTTAAATAATTATGTTAGTAAGAAGAATTTTATATCTCCTGATGCTTTCCAAGCTTCTATAGGAATGTTACCTGGTCCAACAACTTTTCCATTTTTCATCTTTGATAAGGCTATCTTCATCTCAGAGAAGGAAAGTTCATTAATCAAATCAAAATTTGGTTCTTCTTCTTGGGTGTCTTCTCTTAGAAATTCTTCATTTAATAATTCTTGGATATAATTTTTCCGCCTATCCAAAATTTTATTATTTTTTGCAAAAATTCTTTCATTTGCTTCCTTGATACATTTGACATGATCAATGTACTTACATTTCTTGTTTCTTATTTTTTCCAATTTATAAATATATTTTTCTCCTTCCTTTTTTTCCTAATTTCTCATAAAAGCTATCCAAGGCCTTAAATTTGGTTTTGTCTCTTGCTATGGTTGCCTCCTTCTTTGTCGCTTTGTATATTAATCTATTTTCTTAACTACCGCTTTGTTGCCATTCCTTAAAGGATTTTTTCTTATTTTGGATAGTTTATTGCACTTCATAACTCTACCACTATGTCTCTTTTCATATGTATTTTTTGCCTTTTTTTTNTTCTAATAGAATTTTTCAACTTGGGATGGAGCATCTTCTTTTGCTTCAATATTTGCGGTGTTTTCTTTTCTTTATCTTGCTCATATCTTACCTCCATAATAATGTCTCTTCCTACTTGAGCCTCTTGTTGGCTAATATGGCCTAGTTATATTTTTGATGACTTAATACCCTTCTTATGCATAACCAAGCTTGGACCTCATGAGGGCTTCTTAAAGCATTGATGGTATTGAACATTTGGGTAGCAAGAAAATATTATTGTAAGTCTCTCCATCTGAGTTGTTCATCCTGGTAAAAAATGAATGTAAATTCATGATAATAAGGATCAATATGAGCATATGAAATTCTTATTTGCATCAATGCACTCCAATCCTCTTTATTGTAATCTCTTCCATGACATTCATTAAGATTAATAACATGTGAAGATTTCACTTTAGTTGTTGAAGTGTAGTTAGCAGTGGGTATTTCCTATGCCCAACCATATGAATCACTAACATGTACACATAATTTGATCAAATGCCATGGACTACATTTACATAAGTAGTTTATATCCTTAGATGGTAAAAGCTGTGATTACTAATCGTTGCCTTTTCAATCCTAACTTGTGTTGAACTTGTTTATATGGCTAAGTGTGATTGAGACATAAGATATTTATTTTTATAATTTTTATTATTTTATCTATTTTTAAAATGATTAAATAAAAGAAGGTTTGAATATTTAAGTTAACTAATTGATTAACTAAACTATCCTAAACATGGAGCATCTATTTCCACTTTCCATACACATCCTAAACATACTACCACTACTAGGATACCAAGTGTTTACTACTAAGTATACCAAGTATCCGTTGCTAGGATTACCAAGCATTAGTATATTATGCTCAAAGTGGTCATACTCACGTTAATTATGAAGTATAATATTAAATTCTCAAAGACAAGAAAGTAAATTGCATTCAAAGTAAAATGCCAGAAAATAAACTTAAACTAATCCAAGTGCAACAATGGATAGAAGAAATCTCGATTTTGTTGTCATTCATGCAACTGTGTCTAGGTACATATTTCACTTGAATAAAATATCATACAATCAATTCAATCCACATTGCAAGCACTCAGAGCAAAAAGTTTACTAAGTTCTACAAAAAGAAACTGCAAGAGTCTAGCTAAGGAATTGACCAACTAATGCCATAAATGTAGCTAGTATATGCACTTACATAGGCAATGGCTAGATTACCATTGATGCACATATGCCAATGCATCCTAATATGCATCAATGTAGCTACCTTATTGATGTTTCATCATAGCTCCATGACTAATTGAAAACTTGTCCTTGAGTAAATAAAAATGGGATTGAGTTTCTTAAAAAATTTGGGGAAGAATGAAAGTAATTAACTGACTAACTCTATAAATAAAACAACTTTTGAGTGGCATGTTGTACAGATTACAAAATTGGAAAAGATTGTATACTTTAACAAAATTGGCAAGTGCCTATTGAATGAATGGAAGTAGGATGAACCCTTCACATTGTGCCTAGAGGTAAAGGCTCCTATGAGTCAAAGGGTCCTTCATCATGTCTCTACATTGTTGGAGGCCTAGGTTGTCTTGCTGTTATTGCTGAAAATTGAAAGGCATCTAGCAGTGCCTTTATCTTTTTTTTATTTACCTCGTGAGTCATGAATAGTATAGGCTACTTTGCTTAGATGTGCTAGTTCTAGAATATTCCACAGGCATAACAATGTAGAAAACATTTCTTTTATGTTGACAAACTAGGCTACGAATTGTTTACATTCAGTGTTGAAAATACAAATAAGGTTTTGCAACTTCTGGTAGTTTCTTATTATCTTAGCCAAGTTCTCATCAATAAATCATTGATCAATGAATTTTCTCTTGAGAAGTTCAAGCTTTGTGTTGGCCACTTCCAACTTCTGTTTAGTTTTTTTGTAGAGCTTGAACTCTGCCTCATAGAGGAGGTAAGAACTAACCACTTGCTTTTGTAGTTCTATCCTAGGCCTCCCTACTATCAACATTATTAATTTTACATATCAAAGCTTAGCAAGCTTCCTATATATAGTCATCTCGTTGATTTGCAACTCCTTTAAGTAGATCTCTTCTTGGTTATATGCATTGAATCCATCAAAGATAAGCTATCACATATTGTCTCTATGTTGTCATTGCAAGAGGGCCTCATTCACCTTCACCTTGGCCCATTTGATCTCCCCTTCATTGATCTTCTTAAGCATCCCAACGTAGTCCCTATAGTGGTTTTTAACTTGCTTATATTTTAGAGCTTCATTCTTCTAGGTAGCAACTTTAATTGTAGTCTTTTGGTGAAGGGCTTAAACCTTCTCCATCAAGAAATTATTGTTTTTTGTAGCTAACTTCCTGAGATCCAAGTTCACATTGGCAAACTATTCTTACTATTGGAAAATGTACTTCATCATTTAATCTTTTTATTACTCAATATTTCAAAAACTGCTTATCATGGGTTAGTATCAAATTCTTCTTATGGACCTGAGAGAGGTCACAGTTAGTGGTATAAACCATTGCTTCAAACAATGATGCTTCAAAGCTCACCATTCCTTTAGCATTCTCAGCCTCTTCACATTTTTGCTAAAGCTGTTGAAAAGCTTCATCTCTGGTGAGATTTTACCTAAGAATGGCAAGATCAAACAATCAGGCTCTAAGTTCTACAATCTTAGTAGCCAACTATTGATTGCTAGCAATGGCCTCCTCAAGTTGTACATTCAGAATTAGTAGCATGACCCTTGTCTCCAATAGCTATGACTAGATTGCTAATATTTCTTTAGGGAGATTAAAGATCTCTGGAATCGATTGCCTAGCTTTCACAAGTCATTCTAGTACTTCTTCATACTGGGTAGCATTCATCCTTCTGCTCCCTACTCTTGTTGATGCATGTACATCTACTATGGTAGTAATATTAGGGATAAATGTAGCAGGAGCACTTGGAGCTTCTTCAACATGGTCCTCCATCACCTCTGCTACTATCTCTTAGCCCTTGTGTGGCATAACTAGGACCATTGCTCCTTCTCCTTCTTTTAGCATTACAGAAAAGGTTGTTGCATTCCTACAAATTTTAGGGAATTCTTATTTTTATATGGACACAATGACTTCTCTAGCACTAGGATTGGAGTGAACAAGTGTCTAGTTTCTTTATGATAAGAACAATGATGTAATCTCACTATCTAGCTAGCTGATGATTCTTGTGACTTCAATTAAATATATCATGATTGGACAACATACTAAATATTCTCCACCACCTCTAGAGAATTACTGTTGTTAGAGATACTACTCTCTGAGTTTCCTTAGTCATTTCCATCTACCAACATTTTAGATATTATCTTTAGTGTTGTAGGTGGTGGTGGTGGTGGTGGTTGCTCCTCTTCTTAAAGCTTGGCAAGAGCTTTATCTTTCATCATCTTCTATCACGATGTTACAAGAGCTCTATGGACCACATCATTTAAATAGGGGGCTATGCCTACCCTTTTCTAGAGTTTTCTGATTAAGTATGAGAAGGGAAGTGTCTTCCTACCTTTCTCATTCTCCTTGAAACATTTTTTGATTTTAAGAAAGATGAGTTGTGGCAGGTTGACTAGAAATTTCCTACTTAGAGCCATACATGCCCTAGTAGACAAGGCTATAACCTTGCTTGGCCTCATCTTTGAATTAAGGTGATAGGCCACAATCTTGAAGTATGCTCACTCCATCTTCGTGAAGGCACTATATCCCTTATGGTCCACTCCATAGCACCACTAGATCCACTTTTTCTTGACCTCTAGATCTTCTTGAGTAGATATCTTCAACAATTTTTCTCAATGTTGGGCAATCTAAGGGCTTTTGTAATAGCCTCAACTAAGTAGGAGATGATGATCTCCTTGATTTTAATAGTGGCATATTCTTTCCTGTTGTTCTAGAAGAGGTAAGTTTCTCACATGTACCATTCCTCACTATTGAAGAGAATGGGCTATAGTAGAGACCCTTGAAGTTGTGTATGAACCTCTTCTGGTGCAAGCTCCATGAATGATCAGAAATTTAGCTTCCATAGGATGCAGCTTTGGATCTCCTTGGTATGGAGCTTCTCCAAGCAAGTTTCTATAAGTGTGACCTTTAGATTAGATCACAATCTTTAAAATTTATCTTGCCAAGATTACCCTGTTTCTACTATAGGAATCTAATGGATAGATTCCACCTTGGGCTCCTTGCGTAGGGGCCTGGTAGCATGGATAGCCTCAACTTCTTACTCCTAGGTTGTTGATGCTCTTGTTATTGTTGGCCTCTTTCACCACATGGTCACTTTTCTCTAGGTTGTGATGGCTCTCCTACCTGTGGTCTTCTCTTGGGTGTCATATACAATAATAACATAACCCAAGATTAGTTCCTTAGGCATAATCTTTATTCCCTTTGCATACCTTTCTTTGTTTGATCAGTTATGTTTATCGATTAGACATTAGGATTTTATCATTAAGTCCTTATTCAATAATCACAGGATTATGTTATTATTTTATTCATGATTTAATGAAGGTTGATTGTTGATACTTAACTCTTATGATTATTGATTTAATATTATTTTAATACCTTGTTCATGGAGATTTAGAAACATTTTTGAAAATGTTTAATGAAAACCTAATGATTGAGGCTTCCATGACGTAAAGCATATCTCAGATAGCTCAAAGATAGAAGAACTGGTGAAATTTGATAAGCAGTTTAGAAGTTATTGCTCTTGGAAGGCTCTTGAGCTCTAAAAAATGGTAAAATCTCTTCTTGTGTTTGGGAAAAATGGTGAAAATGAGCTAAGCATTATGTGTATATATAGGTTTTTTGTGCCATGTTAACAAGGATGCATCAATGAGGCTACATCATCTAAGCTCGTTGCATCAACATGATGTGTTGACCTAACTATTCACATCAAAATTTCACTTAAGGATGTCAAGGAATTTTGAATGAGTTTAGGGTTAAATGCAAGAGCCAAATGAGAACCAAAAAGCTAGAGAATCATAGCAACAACATAATTGAGTGTATAGTTCAAAGAATTGAAGCATGAGTTATTGGAGGATATTTTTGATTCCAAAATAGAGCAAAAACTAGATGTTTTAAGCTATTGAGATGATCAAGTTTGTAATCGACTTATGGTTATGGAATTGAACTTAAGTTAAACCAAATGAGATGCAAGTGGGTCCTTCCCAAAGCAATCTTATTCATGATATACCCTTGCATGAACTCATCATAAGGAGTTCGTAGGCACTTAGGATGATGAATGGTTGTATTAAGTTAAGTTCCATACCCATATGAGAAATTGTCTTAGGATTATGCAAACTAGAAAATAAAACTATTAATTCATCATGGCACGAGGTAGTGAGGTAAGTATAAAAATGGAATGAGTGAATGGTAAATAAAAAATGGTAGAAGAATAATCTACATCATGGTCACATGAAATCCTTAGTAGAATTTATGATTAAAATGATTTGATACAGATCCATGCCAAGTCTAGATCAAGTCCATTCCAATTACAATGACTTCATATTGATAGATTCCTTCTCTTCTACCATCAAAAAATTATGATAATCACAAAGGACAACCAACACTTTAAGAGAAGAAGAAAATAGAAGAATGAAGTAGGTAGGGCCTTAGTTAGAGGGATGCATTCAAGCATGGGTAACATGTCTTTCTAGCCCCATAACTAGTGCTTGTAGCTTATGAGATTATCTAAGTGGTGTGCTTTGAATTTTCATTTTCTTTATTTTTTTCACAGGAACCAAACCATTTAAATACATGTTTCCTTTTATGGTTGACAGTAGGAATGATGATATACCAATGAGAAGTTATAGAAATTAAGAAGAAAGTTTAGGAAAGAACACACAAATCCCCTTGAGGTCACCCTTTTCCATTTCCACTTGTCCTTTCCAATTTTGTTGGGAAATAATATCATGTGTTACTTTTAGTTTTTATGTGAAAGAACCTTCATGTTTCCATGATGTAAACTCCACATGGAATAGATGGAATGGATGGATGTCATGAACTCACTACTTGATACCACAAAAAAATTGATATATTATTAGTAGAGAACATAATCCAAGCATGCATATGCCCTTCTTGCAGTCAATCATAACTTTGATACTCAATTCAACAATTTCTAAAATTCGTAGTTGCCACAGAATAAAATCTGAAATTTCAAATAAGACTAAATCAAAATAACAAGAAATCATAAAGAAAAGAAAAATATATAAAATAATCAATAAAATTTTAATGAAGTGAAAAACATATAAAGAACATTGCAAAACAAAAAGAAGAAAAATCATTTATCCTCATCAAGATTTTATGGTAGATGGATATCTTCCTTACAAATAAGTTAAAAGGAGGAGATTCAAAAAAATGGAATATGCTTGTTGTTGATCAAAGGTGTTAGTGTTGTTGTTGGTTACTTGGGAGCCCATGAATGATTTGAGTTTTTGGATGTTGACTAGCATGTGATTTTGAGGGCTTGTTGAGTGGAAAGATGTCATAGCCCACAAAGAAAAAGTATGGATCAAGAACTTAGAAGGGGGGATGAATAGGTTCCCTAATTAAAATTTTTGTAGCCATCAAAATCAAAGATAATTTTTATGTGGTTCCCAAAATTGGATACATCCACACTCGAAGGGTAAAATCTATGCACACCTCCAAACTTTGTTTCTTCAAAATGTGGTTTGAAGGGCACCACAACCTTTACAAGATTTGAGCTCTGCTTCGAAGTGTTTTGTCACTGCAAAACCACTTAATTCCACAAGGTTCCAGCAAGCTCAAAATGTGGTTTGAAGGATCTCAAAACCTTTACAAACATGAGCTCCACTTTGGAGTGTTTTGTTGCCACAAAACCACTCAATCCCCCAAGGTCCTGACAAGCTAAACGAAGATGCCTTCCTGCAAGAAGCACATCAACCCCACAAGGCTATAAGAAAGAAAGAAAAACATCAAGAAGAAAGCGTAACTAGATTTATAGAGTCCTTGCAATGAGGCTCAATACAAGTAAATGATGATATAGTGAAGGACAAAGACAAATTCTCTATAATAGCCAATAATGGATCTTTCAATGAATAGTGCTTATGCAATTTCCAAGAATTTCACTTTGTCTTATACCCTCGGAGTTTCCAAAAACTCCTTAGAGTTCGAGCAATGACTATCAAACAAGTAGTATAGACATCTACTTTGAGGATGAGATGTTTGTCTATGACTAGCTTCAATGTAGGAGAGATGTCTACTTGAAGGTGTAGACGTCTACTGTGAGACATCTTCCTATAGACATCTATTGTGCTAGATAGATGTTTGTTGTTTTAGTAAGATGTCTACCTTCCAGATAAACTTTGAGATCTAAAGCATTTATTTGGCCTTTTGGCTTCTCAGTAGTCCTCGAAACATCTTCATTTGGCTCGTAGACTCCATTAACATCCACGTTCTTACTTTCTTCATTGTAGCTTACATTCTTAAAGTCTTGTCTCTTTATTTGAAGTCCTTTGTTGCTTAACTTTCTTATGGTCCTATAAAATCACAATCACACATACACATTCTCCATTCTTCTTTTTCTCTAAGGTTTTGACATACCAAAAGGTCAACAATCTCCTCCTTTTTGGTGATGTCCAAAACTTAAGAAAATGGGTTAGTATATCCCATGATATATCATTTATTAAGCTAGGGATGATGTAGAGATGAATAGCTATTAAGAAGATATACATCTTTTAGCATTAGTTTTAGAGGGCTAATATGTAATCTAAAAAGTACAACACATAACCATTAAACACAAAGAGACATAATTAAGCCTTGTGAATTTAATATAACCATTAAGGATTAAAAGGCTAAGTAATAAAGATTAATTATCTTGTCTCTATACCATTCACTACATAGAAAGCATCAATATAACCAGTTGAGCCATAACTATTCAATATATCCATAAGTCATTATTGCCATTCAACACTTAGGGATATACACAACATATGTTCATGTTCCAATCATCATATTTCAAGTTGCAAAATTCTCCCCCTTTTTGAACATCATCAAAAAGTAACTTGGGCCTTAAAATAAGTAGTTGTATAAGGATGAAGCTTAACAAATAGTTTTCATTATGTGTGATCTTCGTGGAAAGATTTAAGAGACCCTTGTCAACATATCTCTCTTCTTGAAACATCAAAAAGATAAGGCAAAACAATGTCATGATAAGGAGAGTAAATATAAACATTGTTTAAACACCTCAGGTATAAAGATATCTATGCATAAGAATGATCATGCTAGATATTATAAAATATCAAAAAATACTATAGATCAAAAGACTGTTAAAGATAAACATCAAGACACATCATACATTCTTTATCTAAGCAAAAACTCATTAAACTTTTCCCATCACATTTTCATATTCAAAAGATAAGACATGGTAATTTCATGCTAATGAGAGTAAATATATGCACAGCCAACTTTTAAGAAATAGATCAAATTTTAGAAGAGAGGTTAAAATAACACAACTTGTTATGTTAAATAAATTAAAAGATCAAACAAAGAAACTCCTAATCAAGATGTTCATTAAACAATAGTCATGTATATCTCAAGGTAGCTTAAAAAATATCATCAATTAATTTTCAAGATTATCTTAGATGCTTTGTCAAAAAAAGAGTGTTAGTACCTTTTCTTACTCCAATATACCATTGTTAGTAATTTAGATCTCTTAGGTGAGTATTGTTCAACTCATATAAGCAATAAAAGACTTAAGCACTTAAAAAGATACATTCTCAACATATAAGAGATTAGGCATGCAACATTAATATCATAGTGCTTAGGCAGGAAATTGATGTAGCCAAATAGATTCTAGAAGCTTTCACATTGAAGATTACTTTTAGGTAAAATATTCTTAAAGATTGAATCAAAAATAACTTTCTCTTTTACCTTCAAGACTTTACCAGATATGAATATTCTTCTTGTTGATTGTTTTATTAGTGGAAGCTTGTTACTAGATATCGTGTCTTAGAGAGAATCTCCATAGACTCCCCTTACACTAATGCTCCCCCTACTTATATGGTTCATCTTTTGAATCAACTATTATAGAGATAGAGCTATTTTCCCTTTAAGTTTCTAAGCATCTTGTTAGCAAGGAATTTCTTTGTCATTAAGTAAAAATTGCAAAAACACCAATGCTCTTCAACTTATTATTACATATCCATTAGCAGATTGATCAATCATGAGTTCCATTTGTGGAGATAAATCTGTAAACCATTATAATGACACAATATGGAGACCTTAAAGTCTATTGTTAATAGCATTTCCACTAGATGATAAATATTATGAGATAAAAATGATTCCCTTTGCAATGAAACGCTTCTTGAAGATTTTTCAATCTGATCTAAGGTCTTCACTATTTCAAACTATTATATACTCAAAACTATCATAGAACTCGATTTATCAACACATTTTGTATCAATAGATAGCATGAGCATAATATGTGCTCAAACAAGGATATACAACTATGGTTCAATATGATGTATACTTGCAAAACCTTACCTTTGGGACACTTTCAACTTGAGTTGGTCACATGCTATCTATACTTCAACATCTTAGAAGATTAGGTGAGTCTCTCTTTTATTAATCAATAATTTTAAAGAGTATTTAATGAATTTTTTAATTAATGCATAATTTAATCTGTATTAATTCTAGCAAGCAAAGTCATGGAGACTTACCATTACTTACCTTGCTTGCCCTCTATTATGAACATGACTAATGGAGTTTGAGATGAGGTCCCTCATCATAGAGTGCCTCCTTAGCATGCAATTTTCTTTTATCAACACTTTTGTGTATGTCCTAAAACTCATGTGGGATTCCTTCTTTGTCATGTTCATGTTCTTCAAGGTGGAAGAACTCATAATTATTGAGTGCTATCAATCCTAATCCCTTTGTTATTTCAAAGGCTATTCCACCTTCTTGATCTTTCATTCTCCAAGCTTTTGTACCTTGTAGGATACACTTACTAGACTTCTCTTAACAAGACCAAGTAGTCATGCTATTTTGCTCTATGTAAGGATGATAATAACCTTATTCATGATCACATTTTTTATAGAAAAAATATAAGGTATCTCTAATTTGAATGGGATTATCAAATCTAATTTTGTTTAAAGTTGAACCGGTGCTAGCATTCTTTTGAGAGGTTTCCTCTTGATTTTCATTGATCCTTTCCTCTTGTATGATCCTACACTTCTGCTCATCCACATGGGTTAGTAATTGAACCTTAGCTTTTACATCTGAGAGTTCCCTTATTAACTTAGAGCATAAAGTATAAAGTTCAGAGATTTTTCTATGCATGTTTTCTTTACCTTTTTAAATAGATAATGCAAAATAATAATTTCTTCATGCAATTCACTAAACCTTTCATCATTTTTACCTTTTGATTCATCAGAGACTTCTANTCGGCCTGTGCGAACCGCGTCTCATCAAAAATGTATCAAATTTTTGAATTTATAAAGTTCTTACCTTTCTCTTTATCTTTGATATTGAATTGATTGGGATCTAGTTGATTAAAGCTTCTACCTTTTCTTACAAGAAGTATTTGAACTCTTCTTGATAGGAGGGCGAGCTTATCTTCACTATTTGGTTCTTATTCAACCAACTCCTTCTCCTTTGATGTTAATTTGAGGGCAATGGGCTTTTCCTTTATCACTCCTTCACTTATGAGACTTATCTCATAAGCAATAAGAGCACTTTGAAGCTCTTCAAATTTTAGCATTGAAAAGCCTTTGATTTCTTCCATGGTGGTGACTTTCAATTTGAAGTTAGGTTGTAAAGTTCTAGTCATTTTTATAATCACATTAATTTTTGGAAAGTCCTTACCCATCCCTCTAATTTCTACAACAAGATCATTTTCCCTAGAGAATTAGTCCTTAATCTTTTCTCCTTCCTAGCTTGTCATATTTTCTTTGTAATACTAAAAGTTTTGATTATTTAACTATAGACGTGCCCTCATAAGTTGCTTCTAAGGTTTACCATAACTCCTTAGTAGTTTTACAGCTAGCTATTCTATTAAACTTAGATTTATTGAATGCACAATATAAATAATTTTTGGCTTTTGAATCAAACATGAACTTATCTTTTTCTTCAGAAGTCTATTTGCTTCATGGCTTGAGTGCTCTTGTGGTGCTATTGACAGGCAGTGTGTAGCCTTCAAAAATTGACTCCCACACTTCAAATTCTATGAATTTGAAGAATCCTTGCATCCTTGCCTTCCAATATGCAAAGTCAAACCCATCGAACATCAGTGGATTGGTGTAAGAAATCCCCTCCATAGTTCACTCTTAAAACATGAAGCATGAACTTAAGANGAACATCAGTGGATTGGTGTAAGACATCCCCTCCATAGTTCACTCTTAAAACATGAAGCATGAACTTAAGAGTTGCAGGCTCTAATACCACTTGTGGATCAAGAACTAGAAGGGGTATGAATAAGTTTCCCAATTAAAACTGCTATAGCCACCAAAATGAAAGACAATTTTTATGTGGTTCCCTAACTTGGGTAAGTTCACACTCAGATGGTAGAATCTATGCACACCTTTGGATTTTATTTCTTCAAAATATGGTTTGAAGGGGACCAGAACCTTTACAATTTACAAGATTTGAGCACCAATCCAAAGTGTTTTGTTGTTGCAAAACCACTCAATCCCACAAAATTCCAACAAGCTCAAAATGTGGTTTGAAGGATCCCATAATCTTTACAAATGTGAGCTTCGCTTTGGAGTGTTTTGTCATCACAAAACCACTCAACCCCACAAGGTCCCAACAAGCTCAATGAAGATTCCTTCCTACAAGAAGCATATTAACCCTACAAGGCTACAAGAAAGAAAGAAAAAGATCAAGGAGAAAGTGTAACTAGATTTACATAGTCCTTGCAATGAGGCTAAGTACAACTAATATAAGTAAATGATGATATAATGAAGAAAAAAGACAAATTCTCTACAATAGCCAATAATGGATCTTTTAATGAACAGTGCTTACACAATTTCCAAAAATTTTACTTTGTCTTATATCCTTGAAGTTTTCAAAAACTCCTCAAAATTCGTGCAATGGCTAGTATAAATGTCTACTTTGAGGATGAGACATCTGTCTATGACTAGCTTCAATGTAGGAGAGATGTCTACTTGAAGGTTGAGGAGACGCGAATTGCACAGGCCGCGATATCGCATACGCGATATCGCGTCGTTCCCTGTGATATCGCTTATGCGATATCACGGTTCGTCGCCAAATCTATAAATAAGAGTGTCCATAATAGGAGTCCCCCAAGTGAACGGTTCTTTATTCGAGCAGCTTTGTACCCGAACGCAAGTTGTGTACGGCAATAAAGACGAGCTTTGTGGATAAACCTTGCAGT
>MNCI01027688.1:796331-834064 GCA_015680685.1 Gnetum montanum
CCTATGCTAAGAGAGAGAAGGGTGAAGAGACTAAGTAACTAACTTTCACTAACTAGGCTCTAATCGTCCTAGCATTAGTATTCGTTCCCACTTGCCGTTTCACACCCTGAACCAATGCAACGCTGCTGGGATTACCAAACGCTATTCGTTACTAGGATTACCAAGCGTAACACATGTGCTCGAAGCGGTCGTATTGAATGCACTTAACTATGAGAGTTAACGGTTGAGAGAAATTAAGTCCTTAAAAAAGCAGTTAAACATTTAACAATAATTAAAGTCCTATTTAGCTTAGTCCATATGCTGCAAGGTTTATCTAAAAGTTCGTCTTTATTGCTGTACACAATTGTGTGCTCAGGTACAGAATTGCTCGAATAAAGATCCGTTCACTTTGAGACTCCAACTATGGCACATGGAAATTATTCTAACTCTGGAATGGAAAAATGACAAGAGTTTGGCTAAGGTCTAGATCTAGATGGGAAAACAATGGAGAGCCGCCTCTTATTTATAGAACTGGCGACGGGCTGCGATATTGCGTACGCGATATCACATCTTCCAACGCGATATCGCGGCCCATGCGATATCGCGTTCCATCATGTATCTATGATGATGACATATGCAAGGCTATGATATCCATATAAGGAAACTTGGATTTTGTTCTTTTTTTATCCAATAACAAAGTTTATGTAATTCTTCATAATCATCAAGATGGGTTGAAATATCTCCTTTCTCTAATTCAGTCATAAGTGATGTTATGCATTTTTTTTAGTACAAAAAGAGGGGAGTTTATCTCTTTTTTTGGAGGAGTAGGATTTGAAATTGGTTATTACTATTGTAGCCCTGCAAATGTCATTGTAGATACGATGTAGTGGGCCATGGTATTGTAGTCCTTATGTATAAAATGTTTCATTAACTAAGTTACCATATATCTTGGGGGTAAATATTGTTTAAACAAAAGGCTTCCAACACCCCCTTCCCCAATACTTATAACAAATAGCATAAGGTAATACACAATAATTACCAAAATATCATGTTATCTTTGTAATATAAGGTTAATAAAAAATAATTTAGTTTATAAAGGCACAATAATAAATAGCATAGATGAAAATTGTAAGGTCTAAGTTCAATCTTTGGTGAAGCTACCCCAAAAAATATTATGCCTTTGATCATATACTAGCCTTGTTTTGAGACTCGTTTGGGTGAGTTGAGCATTTAACATTGGAGTGATGACCCTTAGAAATAAATAGTTTAGACGTAATAAAAAATACTTCAGGTCATTATTTTATTTTTGAGGCTGAATTTTTTTTAGCTTAAGCCTTTTACCAAGTTTTATTAAGATTGATGCCGCCGAACCTCCGGTTCCCTTGTATTAACAAAGAAAAAGGAAAGAAAAAAAAAAAAAAATCTGTATCCGAATAAAAAATTGATTCATGCCCATAATTGCATGTTGCTTTTGTTTTTCAATGAATTTTCAATGGAGGTTTGAAACTTCGAATCGACATCCTTATTGTTTTAAAAGCTAATTTCCAACAATCCAAACCCTTGCCAATGGCAAGCAAGATTGTCCGGGCAAAGCTATAAAGTCACAGAAAAACGATCTTCAACTTTTCCGCGAGAAGCGGATTTTCGTACAGGTTCCGGTGTTTGAGCAAAACCGTGCTGCTCACAAATCCTTGCCGTTCCACTTGGCCGGGGGTTTAAGAGCAATTTTAAGCACAGCACAGTAGAGCAGAACACCAAAAGCATCAAATTCTCGTATTTCAGATATCGCAATTGGACATCCTCTGCAACAACATCCGCATTGGTGAAGAATTTGGTGTTCGGTGTGAAAAGGAGAAGGAATTTTCAATGTGCTTAACAACAACATCATGGTGGACGTGCTGGTTGCGGCAGCGCTGAACGAGATAGCTTCCAATGGAAAGCAGGGCCTGCGCGTGGAGGCGCTCTGGTCTGCAATTCACGGCGCGGCTGTATCGGTGGAGCTCGATGTGCATGATGATGATGCCGTTCGCAGCTTTCTATGGCAGGCGCTGCTGCGCCTTCGGGAGCTGCGATTCGTGAAACCGTCCCTTAACAACGGCAGCAACAACAACGGAGATGATGATGCGGAGTTCACTGTTTTGGATCCGCAGACGCATGAAGAGCTTCGGTCCTTTGAAGCGGCGCAGAGGGCTGAGGTTTCTCTGGTTGCGGCGGAACATCTCATCGATAGTTGTATTGGTCTCTACGACCTCAAATTCTCCGAGGCCGGCCTCTCGTCTGTGCAACGCGACGCCCTACAACGTCTCTGCAAGGCCAAGTGAGTGAGGTTTGGCTTTGCATGGCATTTTTGAACCTCCTTCCCTGCGAACTCATATTTTGTCGCACTTTGTTGTTTGTTTGCATGCATGCCTGGCTTTTAGGTTGTAATTGACTTTGGCAAAATGATCTCTTTCGCTTTTCATGTGTTTTATCTTTAAGTCGGGTTTACTTTCTGCTCCGTGTTTAGTTTCCCGTTAAGTTTCCTTTGTGCTTCATTTCAATTCATGCTTTTCTTGTTGTCCGAGTTCTTCTTTGGTGCTCGTTTTATTAACTGTTTTATCTATGCTGTTAAATCTTATTGTTCTAATTTTTCCCACGAGATAGATCTTGTTTGTTCGTTTAGAAGTTGCACTTTTCATTTTTAAGTTTTTCCGTCTGTTTTGAGCATCATTTCATGGTTTGTCCATATGCTAGATCGCATTTGGTGCTCTATTTTTATGATTGTTTTGATGCTATTAAATCTTATTATATCTTTATATATTTAATAACACAATATCTGTTTTTCTTTAAGGGTGAACTTCACATAAGCAAATGGTTTGCTTTGATTTTCCAAGGTTTATTCCCCTTTGATAGAACATCATTTCCTGGTTTGTCCTTGGTGCTGTATTTCTGTGGTTTTGATCATAATGTTAATATTTGTTGAATCTCAATGTATTTAATAGCATAATGTTGATTGATCTTGCAAATACTGTTACATATAATTTGTTAATCAACTCGAGAATTAATGCATGACGTTGCTAATGTATAGTTTCTTTGTTTCTATCTGAAACTGCATGTACATTTTACTATCATTTCTTTTACATATTTCTCACTGTTTCGATTTCAAAAAGTTGTTCATAACAATGAGCTATAACTTTTCAGGAAGTGTATACTGAGATATAATATAGGGAAAAGAAATGGATTGAAGTGAATTCTGTTGAATCTATCAATAGCGTCTCTAAATGTATTCAATGAGCTACCTCAGTTTTGATTTTAATATTTAAGTTATTTCACCCTAAAGTTGTAATTGTAGGATGTCAGTGTTTCTCTGTTAATTTTCTTCAATTTAATTTTATGGTAATTTTTTGATTAATAAGCATTACACAGGCATTCAATTTAAAGTTTTTTCCATTTAAATAATGTCTTATATGGCTCTACTTTCAGGAGATGACATAAACAAGCCGTGTTGCTTTAATCTCTGGAATTTGTGATTCGTTTTCATGTTTATTTGCTATTCATGACTTGAATTAGCACGTGATTTTTTTCAGACATCAAGGAATCACTCAGAATGAATTGGCCAAAGCATTTGGCATAAAAGGGAATAAATTGTTTTATATTGTAAGAAGCCTTGAAACTCGAGGTTTGTTGGTTAGGCAGTCAACTTTGGTAAGAACAGAGAAAGGTGAAAAAACCAATCCCATTGTCAATACAAATCTCATACATCTGTCGCGCTATGCAAAAAACTTAAGCTTGAAGTCCCAACAACGGTTTGAGATCAGGAAATCCAATACGACTGATAATAATGATTGTGTAAATATGACCCCTGTTATGGAAGGCTTTGGAGATACAGAGAGAGATGATATCTTGATCAAAGATGATTTGCCAGCATTGCAAGCTATCTGTGATAAACTTGAGGAAGCAGATGGCAAGGTATTATTTGTCTATTTGTAGTTTTCACAATAGTTATATATAAATAAAACAAAAAATTTTCAAAATTGGAAGTGTTAATATTACAGGTTTTGGTTGTAGCTGACTTGAAAGTCTCTCTGGGCTATCGCTTTACAGTTGGACATAGAGAATGGCGTAGGGTATGTTCAGTGTTTGGTTGTGCTCTTTGGATAAGGTGCATTTAGAGTTGGAAGGTTATTGGATTTCATAAACATAAATATTTTCCTTGTTTTGTTTCACAGATATCAAAGCGATTAATAGATGCTGGACTTGTGGAAATCTTTGATGCAAAAGTTGATAAGAAAGTAATCACTTGCATTATACTTAATCAAATTTATGTTTTTGATATGTAAAATAGACGGCAGTTGTGTAGGAAATTGCAAGTCTAGATTGACATTAGATATCAGACTGTGCCTGTGCCTTTAGGTGAACTTGAATATTTGATGCTTACCTTGCCTAGGAATTGACAATGTATGATTTTGTGTATGAATTTGAAGTTTGAATTGAAACCATTTGGTTTGATCTAGATCCCTCTTGTTGAACTGATCTTTGAAATTATTTGTATTGTTCCTTAGGAACTAGTAAATTGCTTTTAATATGCAGGAGTGTCATGGATATAGTGTAGGACAATTTGGATACAACATAGTTTCTATTCGATCTTAGGTAGTAAATGCGTTAGCCTTCATTGGATGTACAGGTGGTTCCTTGTATCAAACTCCTAAAAAGATTTGACCCACGAATATTCAGTTCCAAGGCTGCCATGAGTTGCATCCATAATGCAGACACAGAAACCACAAAAGGTAAAAAAAGGGGACAAATTACAGATCAGCTTTTTGAAATTCCTGTTGACCACCAGATTTATGATATGATTGACAACGTTGGAATTGAAGGAACAACATTTACAGAGGTATCTTCTATGTTTTCGTGTTTTTTGCCACTACATTAATTATGTAGATTGGTCTGTGGGTGGCATTATTTTTTGGATATCGTTTTATAGTATTTTGAAATATCTATGGTTGCTAGAGGCTGTGCTTTTCTTAGCATGATATTATGCCATGCAGATATTCAGAAGCCTTGGTCTCAACAATAAAAGGAATTATCATCGAATTGTCAGTATGTTTGAAAGAGGCGGTTTGCAGTCAATGGCAGAAAATCACAAGCGAAATGTAATGTATCGTGTATGGACAAAAGAACATTTTAATTCTTTGAATCACATGACTACTAGCAATGCTCCTCAGGATTCACAAATACAACAAAGTATTCAGGGATTTGAGTTCAACAGTGGAAGAGATTTGACAAATCATTCATATGGTGTTGATTCAGACCAGAATTTAAATTCTGGTAGGCATCAGAATAAGCAGCTTTCTTGCAAGGGTGAAAATTTCAATGCACATTTCAATCATGCTTTCGAAAATCAGCAGCAAAGGGCATGTAGCTTGGCTGAAATCAATTCAGCTTTGGTTTCTACTAGCAAACAACAATCACAGTTACCTTCTGAATCCATTTCAGAAGCTGAAAAGGTGCATAAGGTTCATCCTGTAAGGTCTGCTGATCCATATGGTCGTGGTGGTCACAGGTATCTTTGTCTATCTGCAACTACATCACGTCTGCAAAGGGAGGAAAGAATAGTACAAAGACTGAAGGTTAAGTAACTGTGTAAATTTTATGTGTGCGCGTTAAATAAAAACTGTGCTTGTTAACTTAAAGCTAATTTTCTTGATCTTAACCTGATTAAACAAAGATTCAACAGTGTATAAATCAATCTTCAAAAGTTTTTAGAGGTTGATTATTACTAATGTAAGTAGATTTTGTAATGTGAAAATAATTTTCTTATTAAATATCATCAACATATGTTTTAATATATTGTTCTGCTTTACAGGAAGAAAAGTTCATCTTGAGGGTTGAACTTCACAGGTGGCTTGAAGATCTTGAGAAAGGAAAGAATTCCACCATGGATAGGAAAACACTGAATCGTACTCTTCAGAAGTTGACAAGTCAAGGTTACTGCAAAGTGGTTACAGTCTCTGTGCCTGTTTTGACCAACTTTACGCAGAAGCGTACAACTGAAGTGGTGTTGGAACCAGATCTTGAGCTTATACCGGAAATTGTGAATAAAATCCATGAGAAACTGAGAAGTTTTGATATGCAAAGTCGTGGGCATGGTATTTGTAGGTCTAAAAAGGATGAGCCTGTCCCAAACCTTACAGGCATAAAAAGAAAAATAAGTACAGAGCCTGAAGGTAGCCAAACAATTAGAGCAGAATCATTGCGTGCAAATGGTTATATACCAGCAAAGATGGTTCGTGTAAAAATGTTGCATGTGTTTCTGTGGAGCTATGTGAGAAACTTTCCTGACTGGGATGCGGGGTCTTTAAAAGTGTCGATGTCTAGTGATTCTAATTTTTCATGTAAGCTATTTGACTTAGATGCTGCTGTTAGTACTATGCCCTTAGAGCTGTTTCTCCAAGTTATTGGGTCGGAAAAAGACATGACTGAAGCCTGCAGCCAAGGTGTGCGTCTTGGTGATCTTCCAAAGGAGGAGTTTGAACAACTCATGGATAAAAATGCAAGCGGACGTTTGTCAGGGCTTATTGATGTTATAAGAAGATTGAAGGTATAATTGCTTTATAGTACATCTCCCTAGCTATTACATATATGCAGAAATATTATTATGTTTGAATAACGGTGTACGCACGTACATTCCTTTTATAAAAATAAATGGCTTTGTGTCTGAATTTAGGTTTCTCGGTTGTAGAAGTTTTCTTTCTGAACATTGATTTCATTATATGAAAAGAATTCAGCGGTTTAGTAATTCCAAGAGTGCTAATTTGGTGTATAGTGATTTTACGTTATGCTTTTTCAACATTTGTTTAGTTTCTGTATGGGAGAAGTCTTTCCCACCTCGTTTCATTCACGAAGGAAAATCTCATTGTCTTTCTTCTTTTATCTTGACTGTATTGATATAGCTTCTTCGATTAGTGATGCTAAATGGTGACAGAAAAGAGGTTACTCCTACAGCGGCCCAAGCAGTTTTGACATATGCATTGTATCTCAGACCTTATATTGAAGAGCCTTTATCGGGCGTGGTTCCATCATTGGCAGCTAATGCAGTAAATGCACTCGATTATAAACCAAAGCATAGGTTTGATTTTATCCTACGTAGTATGGATGAAGTAAATGCATATTGGAGAACTCTTGAGACGTACTTTGGCAACTTAGATCCAACTGCAGCAGTACGTGCATTTCCAGGATCTACAGTTCCAGAGGTGCATATATTTTCTTGAACCTAGTAACTTTCCTTTGACTATTTAGTAATTACTCCTTGAGGTTCTGTATCATTTACAGGAATTGAATTAATGTTTGTGAATTTTCTTTGCTTCTAGTTATTTGTGCAGCGCTCATGGGCATCTGTGCGGGTTATGAGTGTTGAACAGAGGAAAGAGTTGATGAAACGCATTGCTAACGATGATCTTGGAAAACGTATTACAGTAGATGAAGTTGATCAAATCGCCAATGATCTTAATCTTACAAGGGATCAGGTTCATACTTAGCTTATGTTGAGATTTCAATGAGATAAACACTGTTTTAGTTAAATATTAGGAAATACTATTTCTCTTAACTGTAGTTTCTTTTTCTTGTGAACTTCTTTGGCTAATACTGCTGTTTGTTATCTGAAACTGAAAGCTGAATACTGAATTTTAGAATTTCTCTTATGGAATTGTTTTGTCCATAACCTAGCATTGCTTACCGTAATTGAACCTGTGACCTGAGTTTTCCATGTCAAAACTTTTAACACTAAGCTAACACCTCATTAATAATGAAAGTTTTTAGATTAAATAGATGAAATTATCATAATTGTCATGGTGCCTTAATCTCATAAAGATGGGGTGACTGCTAATTGTCATGAATTAGTTTGTTTATTATTTAATCTATGACATATTCATTTTCAACTTATTCTTTTCAATGTGTTATTCATCACTGATAATGCTCTCTTGAGCTAATGTAGTGCAAAAGTCAAACTACTTACCAATGAGCTAGGTCATGGGAGCCAAGAAGTGACTTACTAACAAAAGAAAGGCAAGATAAAATAAAATTAAAATGGTTAAAGTCAATAGTATAATTTAATCATAAGATTCTTCTAATTTTGGTCTTTGTTACCTTTTCAGAATTAGATATGAAGTTTAACTAATGACATTTATATAGGCTCAAAGGATTTGTCAGATACATGAGTTTGTACAAAATACATCAATAATAAGAAATCCCAAGCGTAACAGATATGTTCAACATTCATGTAATTCAAGCACTTCTTTTATACAGTGCCCCAAAACCAACGCTGGTAGCCTGAATAGCTTATATAAAAGTTTGAGATGAGATTTGCAAATTTTTTATAAACAAATTTACTTCACAACATTATAATAATGCATATTGGTATCTTCTACTGTTGTAGTAGGCATAATTAGCATACCCTGCCCTCTGGTTGCACGTTATCCTATCTTCCAGTTTCAATTCAAAGGTGATGTGATCCCTTGCTTACCCTACCATTTATATGTATAAAGGAATATCTGCTGACAGATGTCTTGCTTCATGATGCATGTGACATTGAATGTTTTCTCAATAAAATCGACACTCTTTTTGTTTTTGTGCTTTGTTTTGCCATATCAGAACCTTCTCTGTTAACAAATTAGGAATATCTGCTGACAGATAACTTGCCTCATGGTGCATTCGACATTGAATGTTTTCTCAATAAAATGGATAACTTTTTTGTTTTTATGCTTTGTTTTGCCATCTTTCCAGAACCTTCTCTTTTAACAAATTTTTGAGTATGTTCTGAATTTATTGTTACAGCACACTTTTCAGTATCACATTTTTTAGCCACAATTTCTTTCATGATATCATCCTTGTTACTAAGATTTTTGAAAGATCTTTTTTTAAAATCTTATTGCTATTTTTATGATTCAAATAGAATGCTAAAAACTGATACATTGCCTCAGCTTTTTCATTGGCAACTTATTACCTTTGAATAAAAGTATTGCATTTGAGGTTTGAGTTTTATCCTTGAATTCATTTAAGAAGAATTATTTTTGATGTTTCCCTGACTTTTTGCTGTTTCTAATGAATAGGTGTTCCTAGTATGTTATCAGAAGAATAGGAAAGCTCGGCTTATGGGAATACAAATGGATGGAATGAAAACAGACAGAAAAGGACAACGTCCGCTTGCTTCTAAGAGAAAGCGTGGTACCAAAGATGCTGCAGAAAATGATATTTCAAAAAAGAATGTAGGATCTTCATGTGTTTACAGCTCAGAAACAACTTCTGGGCAACAGATGTTGCCGGACAGAAATGAATCACCTGAGATTGAAGAACCTAAGAACAAGAGACTATGCATGGAAGAAAATACTCAAGGAGTGGAGATTGAAGAAGATAATGATGAAGATGAAAGCGATGGTACATTTATTAATCATATTTCACGGCTCAAGCCTACTCGTATAAAAAGATTCACATGGACTGAAGCTTTAGACAGGCATGGATGAAATACTGCTTGTTCTTGAAATATTTTAACAGGAAATGTTCTGTCATCTTTTATTCAGTAGATTACTCTATTCATCCTTTCTTGTTTTCTTTTACAGAACTTTAATTGTTATCTATGCTAGACGTAGAGCAACAATGGGGCCTCACAATCACCGTGTAGATTGGCCCTCAATCCCTAATCTACCAGCACCAGCGAACACTTGCTGTAGAAGAATAATGGCTTTCAAGCAGATACCTGCAGTTAGAAAAGCATTAATGAAACTTTGCGAGTTACTTAAATCTAGATACCTGGAATACATGCAAGAAATACAAAGAAAACAAGGCATTGATGGTGAAAATGAAGAAATCTCTCAGGTTCAAGATGAATCATCAATTGAAGTTTCAACAGATGAGAATCAAGAAAATATTACTGGTTTGGGAGAAATGCATCCTCCGTGGGATGATTTTGACGATCCCACAGTTTCAGATGCGGTGGAAAAGGTCCTGAAATACAAATATGCCGGCAGGTTAGGTCTGATTAAAAGGTCTGGCAGTTCTGCGGTGGTTTTGTTGGATAGATCTGAATCTGCTGCACCTGAAAAGCGGCCAGGCAATAATGTTGACCTTTCTTCCTTTATAGATTCTTCTGAAGGTTCAGGCTTATTGGATGTTAGTAAAAATGCAAGTTCGACTGTCATTTCTAATGGAACTCAGCCATGTCAAGCATACATGGCAGGGAAAAAAAAAGAGAAGTATCGTGTGCCAAAGAGGTTGCAAGTGTTGCTTGACAAAGACGGTTTCGATATTCCGAAAACAGTGCTGAAATCTCTTGCAGTGGCAAATGCAGCTGAACTTATCAAGCTTGTTTTCTTAAATTCTACTACAAATACAGAGGTCCCGACTATCTTAGTGAGTACATTGCAGCAATATTCGGAATTTGATGTTTATGCAGCCTTCAACTTCCTTAGGACACATGGACTAGTGGTAAGCATGCATTTTTATTTTAATCTGGAAGATTCTCGCATATTTGAAGATATGATGTGGAATTACCTTTGAGTTGTTTTTTTTTTTTTGATATTATGCAGTAGATTTTGAGCTTAGTGTTAGCAATATTTATTGTGTGCTGCTGTTTGGTTGCAAACAGTCACTCTAAACATCTTGAAAATCACAATTTAAAATGAGCACAGTGGTCCTGCACCATAAAATCTGTTCTTTTTTTTTTTGAACAAGTAAAAACATATTACTGTATGCTTTTGAAATTAGAATGGTTTCATATTGTAAGAAGCATAAATTCTCAGAAGTAAAAAAAAAAAATATATTAATAAAAAGAATTTGAAGTACAATGAGATTATTCTTAGGACTGTAATGATCAACTAAGTATAGGCTGTCAAATTTGTGTTTTTGAGACTGTTTACTGATGTTCTTGATAACTATGCAGGTTGTTGGTCATGGTGCCCAACCATTTGTACTGTCATCAAAATTTTTTCATAAGGCCTCTGCATCCCCATTTCCTGTGGGAACAGGGGATAGGGCTTCTAAGTTTTCTAAGTGGCTTTCTGACAATCAGAAAGAGCTGGAAGAAAATAGGATGATCCTGCCTGCAGAACAAGAATGTGGTGATCTTTTTAAACTGCTTACTCTAGTGGCTTTCGGAGAAATAACAATTTCCCCTGTTCTACCATGTGAAGGAATCGGGGAACCTGAAGATCGTAAGGCTTGGAAACTTAGACTAGAGAAAGAAAAACACAGAAAAAATCCAATGCGTCCAAAGTCGAAAACACCATGGTCAATCGATCGAAAATCATGTACACGTAGAGAACGTGGTTTTCCTGGGATTGAAGTGCATGTTAATCGTGCAATGATTCCTACAGCTGAGCTGATTTCTAGAAACTTCATCGACAAGGAGCCGCTTGCTGAGCTTTCCAGTCATTTAAGTGTATCTCCTACTAATGACTGTGCACAATACATGGATTTATTGACAAGCTTTGTTAAGGATTACCTTTCCTCTCAAGTCTGTTCAGAGGAAACTGAGCATATATTTGATTCAAGTTATTTTGTGGCAGCTTTGGATGCCATTGAGAAAAGTGGGGAAGAAGGGCTTCGCTTAGAAGAGCTTGCTCATTCCTGTGGAATTGATGGTTGGTTTTCTTTTAATTGAAGTTTCTTTTACTTTTATGTCTTCTTAATTCAAATATGTGATTATTCTCTTAAATCTTTTTCTAAACGTTTATTCTTTTATTTAGAAAATAATATTGCAAGGGTAGATGCAATTGTAGAGGCACTGCAAGCTTTCAACTACATAAAAAAGGTTAGTCATGGGCAGTGTTTTTCTCGTTTTTTTAATATAGCAATGTGATTTTTGATAATTTAAGGTCATAGCATTACTTTACAATTATGATCGAATTAATCTTTACTGAATTCATGTCTAGAACAACTACATCTTGACCATATTCAGTTTCTAGGAAGTGAAATTTGCAAGAAGATGCATGAAAAGCTATATTTCTTGTTCCAGAAACTTTGAACACAGATTTTTAAAATAAATTTAATTTTTCATGCATAATTTTTTAAATTTTACTTATTAGGTTACTTGAATGTTTTTAGGTCAATGCTTTTGATCACATTCGACTTATTACATCCTCAAGAAGTTCCAAATATTTTCTTCATATTCATGATAAAGAAGTTCATCCAAGCGAGCTGCAACCTCCTATAGAACAACATACGAATAATGATATTGAAATCTGTTTAGAAGATGGGATATATTACACACGGTCAGTTATTCCCACTACAGGCAATTCAGAACAACAGATCTCTACTCAGGGTATGGATCATCCTAATGTGCTATCTAAAGTGATGCAATCATCAGATGTGGTAATGGAGACCCCTGAGTTTGGCCATGAAGGTGGACAACCTATCCAGATAATTGACCAATGTGGTAAACTTGCTGGCAATGTTCAGAATGTCCCTGAACGTGACCATGAAGATGATATATGTTACACTACAAGCAAGTCAGAGCAACAGAACTCTTCTGAAAGTACAGATCATCCCAAAGTGAGAGAATCATCAGATGTGGTGATGGAGGAGCCTGAATGTGGCCATGAAAGTGGACAACCTTTCCAGATAGTTGACCAATGTGGTGAACTTACTGGCCATGTTCGGAATATCCCTGAACGAGACCATGAAGATGATATAGATTGCAGAGAGTCAGTTATTTCCACTACAGGCAAGTCAGGGCCACAGAGCTCTACTCCTGAGAGTATGGATCATCCTAATGTGCAATCTAAAGTGATGGAATCATCAGATGTGGTTATGGAGGCCCCTGAATGTGGCCATGAAAGTGGGCAAGCTTTCCAGATAATTGACCAATGTAGCGAATTTATTGGAAATGTTCAGAATATTTCCTCTCAGAAAGTGAATTCAATTGAATTGGAGTCGCAATCGAGTAGATCAAACATACATTCAAGGAAATGTGTTCAAGGTCTACCAATACTTCCATGGCTTTCTGCAGATGGCCAGATTAAGACATCTATGTACAGAGCCTTAACACGACGTGTCCTCGGTATCATTATGCAACAACCTGGCATCTCGGAGGTATAATTTCTGCTTATTTGATTGTGTCGCATGTACGATGTATTGTAGTTCCATTATTTGGCCCTATTTTTTTCAAAAAGTAGAACTAGTATTAAGATTTTGCTGCTTGGTACAGGATGATCTAGTCAAGGACCTTGACATTTTGAATCCCCAGGTATGTAGTGTTTCAATACGTGATTTTCTGTTTTGGAATTTTCAATTTATTGTAAATAACAGACCTGTAGTAATTTACTTTATATTTCTGGTTTACAGACTGCTAAGAATTTGCTTGAATTACTACAATCAGAGGGACATATATCTGTAAGGATTTTGAATTATTCAGACAATGCTCTTCCTTCCTTATTAAAGGGATTAGTTGTAGCTAATTGTACAAACCAACAGTCTGAAATGAGAAGACATTATTATGCAAATTCGTCTTGCATTCAATTATTATGAGTCAAGCAGAATGCAGGGAGATGCTTAGGAAGTGGGGTAGCTTTTAGGGGTGATATAACTTGAATTTGCGGCAATTCAAGTCCTTTTCTACGTTCCCAACTGGATAAACTTTTCAGCATGTTCTTATTTTTGAATTTTATCAAATTATAATATTATTATGAAAAAATTTTGCCATCACCTCATGCTCAGCAGATCAGATATTTAAGCAATTGAGGTCGTTGAAGATGTGTGAAGTTATTCTCAAATTGGTTGACATAATTCAGATAAACTTTTGGTGGTTATCTTAAATGAAAATTTTAGTTTTAGATCAACTTTTTGTGGTCATCTTAAATGATATTTATTCATGGAGGTTGAGATTTTCAAATCAATGGTATAGATGCTTTCTGATGTTTAAAATGCTTGTAGAAACATATCTAAATCTTATGCTAATTGCATACACATTGAAGGAAATGGAATTTTATTGATTTAGGAGACAAATTTTGTTGATTTAAGGAACAAATGCTCATAGAAACATATCTTATTCTTGAGTTAATTGCATACATGTCAAAGGAAATGCAATTCTATTGATTTTAGAGAAAAATATTGTTGATTTAAAAAATAAACATAAAACAATGACATGTATCTTCTTTAACATCATCACATGTAGGGCTTTACTGTACTTGATCCTTTTACTTGATCTTTTTTTAATTGCTTTGCTTGGCCATCTTCATCAAAGAAAGGTGCCTTATTCCTTTATACCATTTCTTAATGAACAAAATCAATCAGATTAGCATAATTCTAATTGAAGACTCAATTTCCTGCCTATGTTTCTTTGTTATTTTTATTCTCTCTTAATTCAAAGATTTCATCCATATGGTCTTGCATCAATCTCAATTAAGGTTTTTTAAGAAGTCTTCATTTTCATTAATTTGTCTTTCTTAATTACAACATTTATATCAATGTTACATACATACATAAAATCCTATTACTATTGAATATAAGCTAATACATTGTTAAATATGAAACATATACAATCCTATTACTATTGAATATATGCTAAAATATTATTAAATATGAAGTTTTCAATCATGGCTTTCATGTCAATAATTAAGCCATCAAACAAGATAACTTCTAGTTAAAAATTAAAACCATGCTTCCACCAAACTTTAAAAAAAATAACACAATAGTAATTGTTGTCCAAGTAATATGAAACTAGATTTACATTAATATTAGCATCATACTTATCATTAACATTTGCAAAGCATCTTTAACATCACATTTAACTATAAAATCATTATTAGAGGCAAAATCAATTACATGATTATAGATTTTAAATCCACCATCATGGAGAGCCCATTCAACTTAATTATAATTACCATAAACAAACTTAACATCATTGATACTATGAAACCTAGCTAATCTTCTAGCCTTCTTTTCCTCATGAAAATTTGTATTA
Source organism: Gnetum montanum (assembly GCA_015680685.1). NCBI lineage: Eukaryota > Viridiplantae > Streptophyta > Gnetopsida > Gnetales > Gnetaceae > Gnetum > Gnetum montanum. Next base: position 811,243 of record MNCI01027688.1, read on the forward strand.
AACATGAAAAGATCAGGTTCAAATTTAGTTATCTTTAATTTCACCTTTTCATATTTTTAGGGAAATAACATTTTTGTGATCACAAGTCTTGCCATTAGTTGTGAATATTGCTAGTTGTAGTTTAGTCATGATGTCTATATTTTTTATTTTTGAACTTTCCATGAGTTGATTGAGGGTCATGATGATCACGTTGGAATTTGAGAGCCAAGGAACTTGTGAACTTCATTAATACTGCTAGTTGTAACTTAGTCATGCTGTCTATATTTTTTAGGTTTGAACTTTCCATGAGTTGATTGAGGGTCATGATGATCACGTTGGAATTTGAGATCCAAGGAACTCGTGAACTTACTTCATTAATACTGCTAGTTGAAGCATAGTCATGATGTCTATATTTTTTATTTTTGAACTTTCCATGAGCTAATTGAGGGTCATGATGATCATGTTGGAATATGAGAGCCAAGGAACTCATGAACTTAGTTCATTGAAGATTCTGAGTAAGGCTATTTAGAGAAGCCAAATTGTGAACACAGAATAGCTCATAATCCATGGTTGTAAGTTGTAACAATAGTGAGGTAATAATGATAGTTTACCTTAAGCAAAGTATGGATAACTCATGTAGTTGACCCCATTTTGTTGGAACAAGGTGAGGATGGTGATGGTGAAAGTGTGGATAAAAGAGTAAAACAAGTTGACCTTAACATGAGTCATTGTGAGCTTTTGGTTACCTAAAATTTCAAATTAAGAAGAGTGCTATCTTTAGTAAGCCTCTTTAATCAATTTGTTATTAATACAAATTAAAAGAAAAATACAAATTGTGTAGTCATCTCATAGAATGGTGAATTGTGAACTAAGACATTTATCCAAACTCAAAAGTGGTATTTATACCAATTGACAAACTAGATAGATAGTATGTCTATGCATGCATAAAGGCTATGTAGAATGCATCTTTTATCTCTTAGAAGAGTAAAGGACACAATCGAACATAAACTGACACGTCTCTTTATTAACCAACAATTTGTTTGTTTATCATGTAAATCGTTGTAATTATATACCTCAACTTAGATTGTACATGTTTAGGTTGATAGACGCATTATTTCTAAACACTCAAACTCAATGTGAGACAACTTTAAGAACAACATTCCAAGCTTCACTTCACTATTAATTTATATATGGATTCGTATACCATATTTATTCTTTAATTGTCACAGGTTCAATTTCAAGGGGCATGCTAAAAATATATGTTTAGGAACTATGACATTAGGTAGATAGTTGACTACAGTAAATCAACATCAAATTCATTGTCTACTTAACAATCTCTCCATTTTCAACCATAAGAAAAATTTTAAGGATATTATATTTTTAACATTTGTTCCCCATTAAGGATTATTACTTGGAGCCACACCTAGGAGGGTCAATAAATGAGTGCAAGCCTAACCTCTACAAGTGGATGTGCCCAAGCTTGAACCCAAGTCTTCAACTTGAGAAATGAGCACCTAATCATCACTCCAAATGACGGTATGTTACCATTTTTTCTTCATTACATGTAAGAAATTCTTTACTATGTCTTGCTTTCTGTAGAAAATCAAATTGTGTAATAGAGATTTCTTAATAATTAATTTATTTCATTTAAGGACTAGTCATGAGACTTCTTCCATTATTTTTTTAAGCAACAAAGCTATTAACCTATAAATAACTTTCATTATTGATGGTTTATGTATTTTGTTCATTATCATACTTTTATTTTATCTTCATGGTTATATATTCCTTAAAATGGAAAAGAAAATTATGAAAAGAAATCCATTAGATAATTTGCTTCCTCATGAGATGTATTTAATTGAAGTATCAAACAATAGCAAAATACAAATGAAATAAAATATATGAGAAGCCAACAATGCTTCATTAAATTGTTATTATCATCAACATTTTTTTTCTTCCATGGTTTAAGAAGTAGCTTCCAACTTAGTCTTTACATTAATGAAGTTGAAATTGTGGACTTAGAACCAAATGTTAAAACCATGGGGATAATAGAGTTCATTTTTATGGTGGTTGCTTATCCAAGAAAATAACTAGGAAGGGAAGATTATTAACTTAGGTGTTTACTAATCATCAACATATTGTCATATGGTTGTGCTAACTTTTTTGTCTATTCATATGACTTCCTCTTTGCACCTAGAAGCTCCTTGATTTTTTCGTTTTCTTTTATACTTTTTATCTTCCTCTTGTAATATATGTCAAAGTTTCTTTTAATAGCAGTTCAATTTTGTGAAGTAACTTTCTTTTTAGATAAGCTTTGGCCTTTATAGTAGTTAGCTTTAATACTTTATCCTTTGCTTTTGGGGTGGTAAGTCTTTTAACTTTTTTTTAACAACAGAAGCTTTTTTCTTGTCTACTTGGCCTTCTCCAACAATTTCTTTATTCTAGACTAATAAAATTTAAATTGTGCCAAAACTGTACTATTACTTATAATACTACTAGTCTTCAATTTTTGAATTCTCTTATTCAAGTCATCCACTTGAGATAAAATATCATGTTGGATGGACTATAACTTGTTAGGGTTTTGTTTTGTCTTCATGCTATGCATCTAATAGGGAGCTTCAAAATAATAAAAATACCTTGAATATCTTATAGGTAGTAATTGTTGATTAAGTGTACTCTTGAATATCTTGTGTTTCCTTCTCAGTCACCTTGAGTCTATGATGTCGATGTTATAGTCTACTAGATCCTTCTAGTTAGGTGAATTTTGAATATACTTATTAGGAATATCTTTTTTAATTATGAATAAAAAAAATTTCATGGTTGTCTCATATTTCAAAATTTTATTCTTAAGAGCATGTTTTTCCATGATTCAATTCATGGTGATGTTGCTGATGCTTATATGCATGATGTCAAGCCATGTTTTCTTAGAAATTACAATGGTTCTTTTTGTTCTAGTAACTTCAACTATGTCTTTCATTTCCAAGTTGCTAACCATTCTCAAAGTCAATTGGAAGCATGAAAAAATTTGTTGAAGCCTAACTTATCATTAGACATCACTCCAAGTGATGAGTGCCATGATAGGTTCTAGAATTTTTGTTGTAGAGGTCATCATTAGTCATCCCTTAAATCTACATAAAGTGATAAGCATAAAATCTTGTAGTTAGAAATTGCTCTAGTTGTATGTGATGATAGGCCTTTATATTTATATTATTGTAAGAGATTGCACACTAATACCTTTTTTTTTCTATGCATGTTTCTTGAAACTACACCAAACAATAGTAATTAATAAAACTTTTCTTTTTTATTGCTAGAGACCGCTATAGCTCAATGTGTAGTGATAGACAAAGTCTTAGATTTTTTGAAAGTCCTATGCAAATGAAATTCAAAATGTTTTGCTTTGAATTTAATATGAATATATAAATTAAAGGCTATAAAACAAGGATTTGATGATAAAGGAATGATACAATATATCTTTGATACAATGACAATGAAAAAAATGAAGAAACTTCATATTTAACAATGGAAATATAAATGATTTTGACCATATGGAATTAATAACATGTATATTTGATCTAACAATGATCAATACCAAGGATATGACTAAGAAATAACTGAGATTAGGAAAAATACAATTAATAATAATCATTACCTTATCTTCTTTATTCTTTGAGATTTTGATTAGGGTGTGAAAGTTATGAGACTAAGAATTGTTATTGTGAGATGATTGTTCTAGCTTTTAAGAACTTTTGGTAGTGCAATAAAATTAGGAGGTTTTTAATTATGAGACTTTTAATGGAGAATCATGGAGAGCTTCATATAGATTTAAAATGGAGCTATAGAAGAATGAAATTAATTTGAAACCATTCATGATTACTTAGTCTTTATTACTTCAAGATGTGCACTTACAATAAGGCCCATGGCCTTTATTTATGATTAGGGAAAGAGGCTTTGTAACAGCATTGCCTTGACATTTTCTAGCATCCTAAGGAATTTCTTTAGATCTAATGGACCTAGGGTGGAAGACCTAGGGACTACGCCTCCAAGAGAGCATTGCAACCAATTCAAACACTTAGAAGGGAGCATACTGTGAAACAACTTTGTATTATAAAAGAAAGAACACCTCTAGGAGAACCTCTAAACTCCAAACAAGGACTTAGCAAACAAGTAATTAAACAACTTGGTGGACATCATTGGTGGGAAGGTGATGATGTATCCACAAGTGGGTGCCTCATCTCCAGACCTCTCATGATTTAGTACAAGGTTCAAAAAGGCATTGCACTAGGACTATCCAATTTGGGTTGCCTACATATTCACAACCATCACAAAATCAGTGCCATGTAGTTCTACAAGTGAGGGTAAATATGAAGAGAAATAAGAGGGGGAACAATAGGGTGGAATCCTATTGCTTACTTGGTACAGGGTTGGAGCTCATCAATTCTAGGGAGTCACTCAACTGAATGATACCAAGCTTGAAGGAAGGTACCAACCCCAATACTTGATATGTCCTTCCATCCAAGGGCTTACATGAAATGCAAAGGGCACCTAGAGAAACCTATAAACCATTCCTACTCCATGATGAGAGATAGAAAGGCCAACCCAAAGGGCTAACATCTCTAATACGTCCATTAGGTTTGTCCCTTAATTAGGTCTAGAGACTTTTCTTGCTACATAGACCCATACCTATGCAAGAAGATGTTCTCTTCTTTCACAAGTCCAGCTGAGTCCCTAATGAATGGCTTCTCAGCACCCATTGATTCTTAGAGATTTTTTACTATCAATTTGAAGGCTTGCCAGGATTCATTTTTAGCCTTGGTAATGGACTTGTGAAATCACATCTAAAGAGAGTACATGCTACAAAAGATTCATGTCTTAATAAGTAACTCAAACTTGCTAGAACCCTAGGTTTTTACTTTTGGCTTTGAGACCCATGGGATCTTACTAGTCCAACAATATAAGTATTGGATCACCATACATACACCAATAAACACTATTCTTTTTTATTCTTTCACATTAGCTCAAGTTGGTAGGAAGGAAGTTGAGCATGATCCTCCCTTTTGGAATAAGATTTAGAGATGGATCTCTTTGTTTTGACCTTACTGTCTATAGATGAACCAACACTACAATCCATGTATCCATCATTTATCACTAACCAACAAGGGAGGAGGCCCTAAAATTTGTTTGGAAAACTTCTCTAAGATGCTATTCTAGCATCCCTATGCACCTTATCATTTGAACCCTTTGAGTATGTCTAGCATTGAGATCACTTTCTTGAATACTTGAACAAGTAGAGGATGTATTGGGGAAACCAACCTTAAGATAATTCCTCCAACCACCTATTTCATTACATCCTCTATGTTTCATTTATAGGAAAGGATAAACTACATTCATTTCTTACAGCCTATCCTTCTTGCCTTGAGAGGTGTGATAAGCATAATTCTTTAGAAGCTTGCCTCGAGGAAGCATGTGGAATGCTTTTGGGAATAAACATTAACATATGTCCTTAGGGAACATCTTGGATCTTGTAACCTCAATTTTCTACCATGCCAAGAATAACTATATACCATGATCAATTCATCTCATTAGTGTTTTTGTCTAAAAGGAAAGATCCTCATTGTGAGGTTTCTTTTGCAAGGGAATATAACAACACATCTACATCATATCCATCTTACATGCCAAAGAAAGCCATATAGCCAGCACAACCATATTGTTTAACCATCAACTGTTGGGAAAAGACATGGATTCGTAGGTATTACCCACATTCAATCCAATGAAAAAGATAATCTAAAAAGGCCAAAGAGCCCGTCCTTGAAACTTCCATAGGGGAGGCTTACATTTCACTGTAGGAGATTTGCTATCTTATTTCATGATACCCAATCCCTTACAAATGTAACAAGTGTGGTGGACAAGGCAACATCACTACCTATATTACCATAATACACAGACCAATAATTTTGAGAGTCATCAACAACAGTTTGTCCGTAAGAGGACTAGGTTATTAGGAAAATTTGAAATTATGATGGATGGGCATTGCCATCATCAAAAACCAATTCAATACAATCTATGAAGCATCCTCAAAGCATTTACAATAAGGAAGGTCTACTAGAAGATCTAGAAGGAAGAGTCCCTTTCGAACCACAAAATTCAAAGAGAATACATGGGATTACACCTTGCTTAAAAAAGTGCAAGGTCATCAAGCTTGCATTAACTATAAGGACTTACAAAGGAGATTTTGAGCATTCTAGTGCAATTTCCATACACTGTCTCTAAAACTAGTCCTAAGAGTTCTAGCACCTAGAACCATTGTTTGGAATAAGCCCTAGATATTGTTTGCATTTGGTACCCACATAGAAGAATAACTGTCTTATTTCAGCCCACATTGTTCTGCCAGCCATTAAAGAAATTTTCCATAAAATGAGAAATAGCCCCTGTCATTAGGTTAGAGAGTCAATTTGAAATAGAGTACATTGTCATTTTTGATCCACTTATGGAGGTTGGAACACTAAAATAATCAGAATTACACCGAGGAGATAGGACAATACACCATAACCTAGAAAAGCACCAAGAGCCCCAAGCCATAAAAGCCTAGGCTTAAGTGTTTATCATGCATGTATAGGATCATCAAGTAGAACCTCCAAGAGAAGTCTATTATTTAAGTAATTGAAACAACATTCACACAAGGATGGACCACCATCCCTTAGCTTGCAAAATTATCCCAAAAGATCACAAACAATCATGGGAAGAGGAGCCTAGGTACCAATATCTAAGACTCTCCATAGCACCATAACTAGTCATGACAACAACATAAACAATCAAGTGTTCCATTTGTCACTGTAATATCATGGTCACAAGAAACCAACTACTACCATGATCAAGGTCATTGAATAAATTATTTAAGATTATGTTATACTTTGCCATCAACTACTCGTGAATAAGATTTCTACCAATTAAGGGACCCTAAAGGAAGAGTCCAACTTATCATGCATCTAGAATGATCATCATAGGACATACCATCATGGCATGCCAAGATCATTAGAGATACAAAGCATCAATTCAAGAACATCATAGATAAGGACATGCCATGGCCTTGATATTGCAACACTATTCATAGGATCGAATTTTCATTAGAGCTTTTGGAAGATCTCATATTGAGGGATAGAGACTAGTTACAATGCATAGAAAAGTGATAATAGGTGAAACTGGTTGTATGGGAAACATGGTACATTGGACTTGTCCTTGTCACAATGTATGGTATAGGCCTACAATTAGGGGACAACCTAGTCCATCAAGACAATAATATTTAGTACTTCTTGGTGCATGAATTATCAATACAAAATACATTACAACATATCAATATTACATACATGGAAATGTGGATACATTTGGTAAGCATAACACATGACATTTGGGAATTCTACCTAGGCCTAGTTGGCTAGAGGATGAACTACCTAAGCCCATCCTAAGCTAAAGGTTTTAGACTACTAGGAGTAATACCAAAGCTACATCATCATGTTTTTTAAATTTTTCTCTACATGTTCACGAACAATTGAAGCATTGCATTCATTGCAAGGCTATAATTGGATATTAATGAACTAGACACGAATGAATCAATCAACCAATGTAGAACACCATCTAAAGATCCATCGCTTTTCATAGTGGAACCTTAAGGCATTGAAAACTCTTGGTCCCTCAGTATTTGGCACGGCCACACATACCATTCCATGAATTCTACTAAAATAATATCTATAGGGGTCAAGAATGGACCACTGTCCTCTAGTAATTCCCACCCAAAGCATTGAGAGGTAAACAAATCATGATGTACTAGCTATTCCATCATAACATTGGTATAGATAAATCCACAACTAAATGTTGGAATTCAAAGACCATGTAACCAATTCAATGAGATCTCAAGAGTACTTATCTACCCTAAAGACATAGTGCTCATAGAATTAATTGAGGTTCCCTCTATTTACATCTTTGTATGGGTGCTACCTGCAAGGCCAAGACAATAGCTTGGAAATAAAAGAGTTAGTCGAGAACAAGTACAACACACCAGCCATCATACACAATCATCAAGAATGATCACAACAACAGAGGCATAACAGTCTCAAAATGTCATAGAGAGAAAGACATTAGCCAAAAGCATAGAGATCAAACATGAAAAACGTCATGAGTCACTTAGATATACTCACACAAAAGAATTCATCAAGAAGCACATCAAAGAGGATGAATTGAAACACTCTCAAAATTCTAGAAATTCACATACAATTATCATACCTAGCCACTAGTACTAGTTCCTACTAGGAACAAGGTCTCAACAAAATCACATGAGGGCATATGAACCAATATTCATCACCTCATCTAGAAATGTATAGAGGGAGATCAAGTTCTAGCTAATAATAGGTTCCAACAATAAATATTCAATTTGCATTACCAAGAGAAACAATAGAGAGAATGTATCCATAGAGGAAGACACTCAACAAAAAAAAGATGAGGTATCAATAAGTTCCAAAATTAGGATGACCTGCCCTAAGAGGTCTCCCAATTAAAATTCCTTAAGAAATGTCAACAACCATAGAAGTGATGTGACAAAGCCTAGGGCAAGCACAATTAGTCCAAATGAGGGACTACAAGACCTCAAAGATCTACAATAAGTATAACTAGGACCAAAGCATAAGCAGGTATTAGGACAAGGACCACAACAAAGTTGGTCTTGGAGAGCCTCATAAGGCCTCAAGAGTCATCCTCAATAAATCTTAGTAACAAGACATAGCCAAGAACACACCACAAAGTCATGTAATAATAAAAGATAGACAGTGTGTGAGGGAGATGCACATGAAACTCAAGATGTAACTCTAAGAAAGACATGCCTACACAACTAGACAAGCATACAATCACGTACATGAGCATACATAAGTATACTAGTGATGGTATTAATTCATCCAAAATGAGGCTCATGATGAGCACATGTCCGATGGCTCGTAATCTTGAGGTACTTGGTTAAAGTCATGGCCTAGTCTCTAATTCCCACACTCACTGTATCTAAGGTAAGTGGAGATGTAAGGATACCGCATCCTATACAATCCAATTAATTACCATCTTGAACATGTCATCTAGGTGGAGACCAAATTGGAGACTAGGTCCAATTCATCCCAGATGAACAACTAAAATCTAGAGATGAAAGCTTCTTAAGCAAAAATTTGTAAGTTGCTAATAGAACTTCCATTAGTCACAGAAGAAAGTTAGTGAAGGACAACATAACAATTCAACCATATATATCCTCAAGTGAGACCAAGACACAAGGGTTGCTAAAATTGTAGTAAAGGGTCTATAATGAAAGTCTTCTAAGGGTCTTACCAGAAGGATGACTTCTTGGTAGATACACAAGGACATGATCCTATCTCATTGTGATATGTAACTAGAAGTATCATAGGTGAAAAGAAAAATCTTGAAGGTATAGCATCTCAGAAAAGCATGATTATTTTCATAACACACATTACAAAAGGGCTTTGATACCATGTATAATAATGTTTCCTTGAGATTGTTTGGTAGCCCAAGGAATTCCCTTAGATCTAATGGACTTGGGATGGAAGACCTGGGGACTATGCCTCTAATCAAGTATCACAACCACTTCAGACACTTATAAGGTAGCATAACACATAACAAATTTGTATTATAAAAGAGAGAATACCTATATAAGAACCTCTAAACTCCAAACAAGGACTTAGGAAACAAGTACTCAAACAACCTAATAGACATCATTGGTAGGAAGTTGACAATGCATCTTTAGGGGGACGCTTGGTACAAGGTTTGGTAAGGCATCATACTAGGAACATATCTGCAACCACCATAGAATTAGGACCATGTATTTCTTCAAGTGAGGGTAAATATGAAGAGGACTAAGAGGGGGAATAACAGGGTGGAATTATGTTACTTACTTGGTACTGCCAAGCTAGGATGGATTTTCTAACACTTGAGTGCCACTCACAGATAACTCAAGGTGTTCTATGGACCTTGTATCATGGGGAGGAATGAGGGGAACCACTATCCTAAGACCTCTCTTAGCTTGGCCTCTTTTTCATGTTAATTTTATCCCCCTATTTTTGATATTTGTTACCTAAAATTTAATTTTTCAAAGTTTACATGGGACTATAACCATAGGTTTTAACCAAATGAACATGGAACATGACAAAAACAATAAAAAAATTTGAATTTGAGCTATAATCTTACAACCATGGTAGTGTATAGAGCCATAAGAGTAGACTAACCATGGGTTTTTAACAATGAAGTATTAGCCTAGTGGTAAGACTCTTGATTTGAAAGCTTCAAGTCATGGGTTTAAATTTGGTGGGTAATGCCAAGTTATAAAGTTATAATTGGACTATATATCTTAGGGAGTAACTATATGATAATTATTTATAGGTTCCAACACCCCTTCCTCACTAATCATGGGGTTTTTATGATGTCCTTAATGTAGATTGATTAACTTAGAAGGAGGGTCAAATGAGTTACACATAAAATTATCAAATAAAGATAATATAAAAGTTAAACTACATAAGATGCAAATACAATTTTGGTAAGAGTAAAAAGAGAAACACAAATGGAATGAAATAACTAATATATGTGGTAAAGATTATCACCTTAAGATTTAGCTTGAATTAAAACTATGGCTAAGGATACTATTGTGGTAGATCTTGGAATGTTACACACTCCCCAAAAGGTAAATAATCTTTGTATCATGTAGGACTTCCAATGACCTTGTAAAGTTAGTCAGCAAGTTGTGATTCTCTCATAGGGTATACTCACATATTCCTTAGGATAGATGCAAAATGCCAAACACTTGAGCTTGTTAGGATTTCAATGTAGATCTCCTTGCAGAAAAAATCTACGTTATGTAGAGCTCACAATGGATACAATAAGAAATGATGTGTAGGGATATGATTCTTCAAATAAGATCTATACAAATCTAGCTTATACTAGAACAATGAAACAACAAGTCCTAGATCCAAATCCAAACACACATGATTCAACAAAAAATAAGTTATAAATTTGACCAACATACACTCATGAATGAAACAATCAAATTGAGCCCTTGGAGAAGAATGCAACAATGATGGTATAGCTTCCAAAATCAATCCTTGAATCCTTTACAAGATCTAACCTAAAACTAATAACCTCAATCCAATGAATTATGTTAATGAATGCCTTGGATTGTTTGGAGCATCAAATTTGGATACTTTTCTTTATAATATTTGCATCATTAAAGTTTCATGCTACAAAATGGAGCTAGGAAAGTAACTAGAAAAGGCCTATTTTATTTTCTCCAATGACAACTCAAGACATCCTATTCGAGACTTGGATGTTCACATTGAAAAGGCTTAGTTTTAGGATGGACATTTGAATAGGTTGGGACTTCCATCTTGATAATTGCTTGGATTCTACATGGACATCCATAATTAAGACTAGAACACCCACATCTAGGACATTTGGGTTGAAGCCTAGGACATCTAGGCTAGGTGGAAGATGTGTTTAGAACCTTGCTTACTTTTTATCTGGATGTTTACCTTTAAGCATAGATGTTTGGGTTACATCTAAGATTGAGTGAAGATGGTTGATCCTTGCCTCCATAAATCTTAGAATTCTTGATCCAACTTCCTTGGATGTTAATCTGAATTGGTGCTCATCATGAAACTTTCTTGAACTCCAACTATTCCTTAGGTTAAGTTTTCTGAGATCCAAAATTCTTTCTTACACATGTTCATAGCCACACAAAAACCACTTCTCAATTTTTGAAAGTGAGTAAGCTCGGTCAAGCTAAACACAGGTTTGAATCAGCTATCCGTTGATCCTCAATTCCCAATATTGAGGATGGTAGCCTTTGTTTCCATCTTTGATTAAGAAGCTTTATTATATATGATTATTCTACTATGTTAGGGCATGTATGATAAGGGAATTGTCATTAACATGAAGTCCCTTTCCATACCTTTGCATTTCTACACCTAGAGAATGATATTTTTGAAGGTGACACACTTCATTCTATAAAAAAAAGATGAGTGATGCATCTCATGTTACAATTTTTTTTCAACATGTTATAAAGTTGCATGCAATTTCCTTGAACATTATTAGTAACAAAGTCTCCAAGTTAACTAGTTATTTTTGGAGGTCACTTTGGAAGATTTTAGTAATAGAGTTAAATTTTTCTAGTGCATATCATCCATAGTATGATGGCTAAACTAAAGTGATCAATAAATCTTTGCTGAATATTTTAAGATGTTTGTGTGAAGGAGAACCCAATGAGTAGAAGAATTTATTGTTTCATGTTGAGTTTTATGAAAATAATTCTTTCATGTTACTATTGATAAGAGCTCATTTGAGATTAACTATGAATCTTACCCAAAGATGGTTGATAATATTAGGATTATTTATGGAAAAGCTTAATTGGGTGTTGATTTTATGCGAAAGATGTAGGATCTTCATGCTCAACTAAAGGAAAATATTAAGAAGAAGGATGAGGAAAGAATCCTTAAGAGGAATGAGTGCAAAAGAAAGTCCAAATTGTTCTATTGGTGATCTTTTTTGGATGTAGTTGAATAAGAACAGGTTGAGAGGTATCAACTTCTTAAAATTAAAGGCTAAAAGATGGGTTCTTTCAAGATAAAGGCCAAAACCAATGATAATGATTTTGATGTTGACTTACCCAATTATGTGGGTACATATTTTATTTTTAATGTTGTAGATCTTATGCATTTCCATGGATCATCATATGATGAAATTTTACAAGGTAGCATTGATGAGTTGAAAGGGGCTATTGACAAGTCCAAGTATTCATAGGAGAGAAAGAAAATTGTACTCAAGAAGAGATAAGCTTCTAGTACTTTCAAAGTAAAGAGACATGAGTACTTAGTTCATTTGTAGGATCAAACTACTAATGATGCTATATGGGTTCATGAAACTAAGCTTTTTGCGTAGGGGATCACTTGTACCACTGCTCCATTGTTCACTTGAGTTCACTTTTTAAAGGGTGGGAGATCTAGTATAAGGATACATATTCCAAATCCCTTTTCATCCCTATATATAGAAGACCAAAGGTTTTAAACAACTTGAAAGATGTCTTGGATCTTTACAGATGCCTTGCCTGAGAGTTGGACATTCATGGAAGAGTCTTGGTCATCTAGGAGACTTCCCATCAGTCGGAAAGATGTCTTGATAGAGTGGGAGACATCTTTACCAAGAGGAAGATTTCTCAAGAAAGACATCTTGCAAAAGAATGAGATGTCTTATCTTCAGTATTGAGATCTTGCCGAGTTCAAAGATGTCTAGTTTGCAAGTTGTAATTTTTAGGGAGATATCTTGTCAAGCCTGTAGACATCTTGTTCAATTGGGAAAGAGTTCCAAAGTGGCAGTTTCAATGTGAAAACAATCAATAATGTTGAGTCCAATATTGAAAATAGTTGAGAATGTTTGATTTGGTCATGGCAAAGGTTTTTCTAAGGTCTTTGGTTTTTCTATGTGATAAATATTGATCATGTTTGCATGTTTTGCATAGGTGTGTAGAGAAAATTGAGGAAGATTTCATGAGAGTCATGTGCATATCTATGGTTAATTATGTATGTGAATTGGCTATTATGTCTCTTTTTGTGTGTTGGATTTTGGTCTTATATGTGAGAAAGAGGTTTGGTTTGATTGTACCTTGCATTGAAGTTGATCGATATGTGGTTGTAGAGCCTCATGCTTTATAATATCATTGAGTTCATGAGTGTTTGTTGTTCTATAGGATTATGGTTTCATTATATTTATAATCTTATTCTAGTTTTAATAGAAGATAGCTAGTTTTCTAGTTTTCATACATACTATTCGGATTTAGTGTGTTTTGAAGGGTTAAAGAAATTAAAGTAACCTTGCTTTATGTACATTCCATGGTAAAGCTACCATGCATAAATAGTAAATTGCATACAACTGATACAAACCATGAACTATTGACTCACATTATTTTTAAAGAAAGTTATCTTAATTAACTAATATTTAAGATTCCTTGCAGAAAAGTTTTAAGAAAATAACCAACTATTTTAGGATTTTGATTATGAATAATCATCTTGAAATCTAGTGCCATATAATATGTGATATTGGTATCACTTAAAATTTGAGTGTAGTAGGTAATAAATTGCCTTGTAATGAATGATATAATCTTATTATAGAGGATCACCATGGATAAAGTTTAACCTTGTCCATAGAGGTTATTCAAAGAGAAAGTCTTATTGGGAACTTCTTGTGAAATTCTTTTCTTTAGCACCATTTCAACAAAAAATCCAATGCATAAAGTACAAAGTGGTGTATGAAACCATTGCATACACCACTTTGTATTGATTTGTGTCTTGAAAAATGGTGGAATAATTGTTTGGAGCATCCCTTACATTCATTTTGAGCTTGACATAATTGGTTCTATGAAAAAATGTGTGTAGCTCTTATTTTGATTTCCTTTGGATCATTATCTTATTGGTTTTTTTCATGTTTAATTTAAACTTATTGTGACAATCTACTTCTTAGATCATGGCCTTTGGGATATTTTTGCTATTTATGAGATAAGACAAGGCTGTGAAAAATCCTATCAATATTACTGATATGAGATCTTAGTCTCGACATTTGAGCTTAATGTTGACCTATAGTTGTAGTGCATTTACGATTTGCAACATTTGTACATTAATAGCCCAAGATAAGTAGCACATGTGTAAGAGGAAACTATTCCTCATTATCCATCACCATATTGGAGATTGTCAATGTAGGGGGAGTCTTTGGAGACTTCAACCAAGAGACATTGAAACAACAAAATATTCCAAAATGAGCAAGATAAGGACATCAAAAGGTACTTTTTCTTTTAAGTGGATGGCTAAGTCTTAAATTTGTTACATCCTTTGGCATGATTATCATTTTGTTTTTGAAAAATGGTTGTGTTTGTGGCTTTTTCTTGCATAAAAAGCAAAATATGCATGTTTCTTTCATGACTTCCATATCCTTTGTGTTGATGTTTTTCAAATTTCTGGTCAAATATAAAGATACAAGTTCTAATGGGGTATTTATTTCAATTAGATAGGTTGATTGATCTATACTTTTTCTTTAATGTCAAATTATGTGTTGTTGGTTCTTTTTTTTTCTTGGATTAGTTGTAGATCCTTGCCATGAACTAATAAGAGCAAATCTTAATGTTTCATTAGCCCACCTATTTAATATTCAAGCATAAGCTAAAGTAAGAAGTACATATATGTTTATGAAAGAATGCATATAGTGATATTATTCCTTATAATAATATGAGCAAGCGCATGATCATTTTGATTATGGAAAAGTATCCATGATTTTGATTGAAACATCCTTTGAGTAGTTTGCCTTGAGATGTGCTTCCTAGTTCAAGAATTTAAATATGGCATGATTGATCTCACATTGTGAAGATGTATTCTCCATATCATATAAGATATGCCCTAATCTTTTGCTAATGTTTTTAAAAGGATGGAGAATATTTGAGCATTAAAAGAACCATGCAATATAAAATACAAATGATTTAAGAATTATACTTGATCTTTAAGGCTTATACTTTACGCTTTAAGTTTGAGTGTCACTTGGAAAGGCTTGGATTAAATCTTGATAAATTCAAGGCAACTCCTCATGGAACTTAGTGCTGAAAAATGTGTGCTTTTTAATTGATATTGTTACTTGCTAAATTTTTTTGGGGATTTTTTTGTGATTGCTAATTATGCTTATTTTATATTGCACTTTTATGATGACTCCTTTCTTGGTTTATGTGCTTTACTCTTTTTGTTGCTATTCAAAAAGGGGGAGAGTAGTATGGTTATATTTGTATAATCACTAACCAATTTTCTTAAGTTTTTAACATCACCAAAAAGGGGGAGATTGTGTACCTTTTGGTATGTCAAAATGTTAAGTAAAATGAAGACAAAGGATGTGTGTGTGGTTTTTTTGGTTGTAGGGCCAAGATGAGATGATAAGGAACACACTGGTGTAATTAAATTAGAAAGTCATCCACATGGTCTCAATGGTTCATCCAAAAAAGGCAAGCTTAAAAGAAAAGAATTCAAAGAACATGGACAAGTAGAGTTGTCCTCATGCAAAAGATCAAGGCTATGGACAAGGAATAATGAATTCATCATGCAAAGGAAGGTTGAAGAAAGATGTCTCTAAAATAGTAGATGTCTTGGCAGAATTGAAGAATGCATAGGTAAAGATGTCTTCAAGAAATAGTAGATGTCTTTCCTTAGGTAAATACATCTTTCTTCAAGCAAAGAAATCTTCACATAATGCAGGCTAGTTTCAGAAAGACATCTTCCATCAGACAAAGATATCTTCCCAAAATGGAGATTTCAAAAAGATGTTTTGCCAAACAAAGACATCTTCCTAGAATAGAAGGAAAATATAGAAAGACGTCTTAGGCATAGAGAAGACATCTTCCATAACCATTAGTGATTATTGGCTAGCCGTTGCTTGAGTTTCAAGATGGATTTGGAAACATGACAAATATAAGAAGACATCATATGCATTGGGAAAAGTGTAAGATTATGTGTAATCATTGTACAATCATTTTGTCAATTATTGTGATCTCTATTGATCTTCATTGAATCATCTTTTGTTCATTGTAAAGTGTGTTATACCTCAAAGTGCAAGGATTAGAAAACTAAGTTGCATCTATCCCTTGTAATTGTTCTTCCTTTTTGCCTTGCAGGATTGATGTGCTTCTTGCAAGAAGGAATCTTACTTGAGCTTGTCAGGATCTTGTGGGATTGAGTAATTGGTGTTGCAGCACAACACTCTAGAGTGGAGTTTAAGATTGTAAAGGTTGTGGAAGCTTGGAAACCACATTCTAAGCTTGATGGGACCTTGTGGGGTTGAGTGGTTGGTGTTGTGGCACAACACTCTGGAGCAGGGCTTGAAGATTGTACAAGGTGTGGGCCATTGAAACCACATTTGAGAGAAACAAAGTCCAAAGGTTTGCTTGTGGGGTTGAGTGGTTGGTGTTGATGCATAAAGTTTTAATTTGGGAAACTTATTCATCCCTCCTTCTAAGTCCAACAACCCTCACTATGTTCTTGGTCATCAAGTGGTATTAGAGGCTGGTACTCTTATGCTCAACATCTACATTCAAGAGTGAACTATTGAAGGGATGTCATACATAAAGCCACCTATGTTCGATGGGTTTGATTTTGCCTATTGGAAGGAAAGGATGTAGGACTTCTTCAAGTTAATGGAGTTTAAGGTTTGAGAGTCCATGTTCGAAGGATACACACCACCAGTCGACAGTGCAACAAAGACCCTCAAACCATAGAGCAAGTGGACATTGGAAGAAAGTGATAAGTTTATGTACAATTCCAAAGCAAAATTTTTTTATATTATGCATTAAATAAATTTGATTTTAATAGGATAGCTAGTTGTAGAACTACTAAGGAAATTTGGAAAACCCTAGAAGCTACTTATGAAGGCATATCCATAGTCAAATAATCCAAACTTTTAATGTTACAAAGTGAGTATGACAAATTCAAAATGAGAGAAGGTGAAAAGATAAAAGAATATTTTTCTAGGGCTAATAATCTAGTTGTAGCAATTAAGGGTATAGGCAAGGACCTTCCTGAAAGTGATGTAATAATAAAAATGATTCAAAGAATCCAATTGAAATTTAGACCTATGGTTATAGCCATGCAGAAGATTAGAGATGTTTTAGTTTGAAATTTGAAGAGCTTCAAAATGCTCTTAGTGCTTATGAAATGAACCTCATAAGTGAAGGGGAAATAAAAGAAAAGCCCATTACCCTAAAGTTAGCCTCTAAGGAAAAGGAACTTGCTGAGCAAGATGTGAGTAGTGAAGAGGAGGTAGCTCTTCTTTCAAGAAGAGTTCAATAGCTACTTGCAAGAAAAGGAAAGAGATTCAATTGACAAGGATCCAATCAATATAACTATAAAGGTAAAGACAAAGGTAAGAATTTTTCAAATTTTTATTTTGATGCTTTTTCAATAGAATGTTGGATTTGTAATGGAAGAGGCCAGGTGGCCTCTGAATGTCCTAGAAATGACGAGTTGTAATGAAAAGAGAGGATTGATATGGAAATGAAAAAGACCAACTTCTATACTAGTTGGGATGATGGTGAGCAAAGTGAAGAAGAAGTATATGACTCCACAAAAGATTCTCAACTCATATGCATGGAAATCACAAATGAGAATTCAATACAAGTTACTAATGAAACAAGGAATAAGTATGATGAAAGGTATAGTGAATTACGAGATGAAATTCTCATTCTACATTATCTACTTCAGAAGGTAAAGAAATACATGAGTAGAAAATTTTATGCAATTCAGACCAAATTAAAAGAATAAATTTCAAACATAAAGGTTAAGATTCAACAACTAACCCCTTTAGATGAAGAATGTAGAGGTTTTTAAGAAGGAGAGGTTCATGAAAAACAACCTAAGAATGAAGATTTTGAAAAAGTCTCACAAGAGGATGCAAGCTCTAGCTCAAGCATAATTAGGTTTGATAACCCCATTCATGAGGAGAACACTTTATTCATCTATAAAAATTTTGGAAGTAAACAAAACTTTAATTATCCTCATGTTGATCAAAATAGCATTGATGCTTGGTCTTGCCAAAAAGTTCCTAGTAAGGATATCTTGCAGGAAGCAACAATTGGAATGAAGATGAGTGGAAAATTCAGAAATTCCTTAAAAAGATTGATGATACAAAAGGTGATCAAAAACTATTTCATCATAAAGAACATGAAAAAGCTTGGCCATCATGCAAAAGAATTAATGAAATAAATTTAAAAGGTAAGGAGGTATTCCATGATAGAGGATCTCATCTCAAATTTCTTTAGTCTTTTACATCTCAATTGCATGTAAGGTAAGTTATGGTAAGTATAGGTATAATCATTATTCCTTGACTTGATGAGATTAGATTAGATTAGTTTATTTTTATGTTTGAATGGAAGCTATTGGAAATCTTTGGAAATTCAAAGAAATTTTCACTAGATCTTACAATTTGTTGAAGCTATAATATGCTATAATACCCTACTTATGTTGCTTTTAATGTTTTTGTTGATAAAATCATGCTCTTAACTAGAATATAATTATTTAAAGATCTTAACTATAATTCATAGATTAAAAAGTGCTTTTTTGAACATTTATTGTGTTCAAACATATATGTCTTATATTCCAAACTGTTAATTAAGCTATGGCATTGTTTCTTCCTTGTGAAATCATAAAGTCTGATTATTTTTAAAAGATTTTTGATCTATGGTAATTGAAGCATTCAAATTGGTATCTTTGATGTAATTCATGTATTTTCAAAGAAAAGAAACATTTCAAAAGAAATTTTTTAAGCATATGAATTATTTGGTACTACTAATGGGAGGTCTTACCTTCAAAAGTCTCCAAACTTGATCTTGGGATGGCGCTCTAGATTTGTAGAGACATCAACTAGCCCTTGTGTAATTCTCAAAGTATGAATGATGTTATTTATGTTTTCTCATGTTGATTTTTTAATGATGATTCCAAGGTATTTTCCATGTTTGGGGGTATTTTAGACTTATTTTGATGATTCTAGAAGGTTCTGGGGGCTATGGCGACTTATTTGGAGGTGTCAAGAGGTTCTAGATCTTAAAACCAGCATTTTTATTTTTTGCTCAGGTAGGATAGACATCTACTTTGATAGTAGACATCTCAGCTGCATACAAGATGTCTATTGTGCCTTCAAGACATGTAGTATAGATTCCAATGGATTAATTACAATAGATGTTTTAAAATATGGGTCATATATGCAGGGGGAGCATCAGTGGAGGGGAAGTCTTGAGTGATTCTCTCAAAGATATTATATCACAATTGCAAGCTTCCAATCTCTAGCACCTATATCAAAAAAAAAGTAAGGAAGAGCATATTCATTTGGTAAAATTTTGAAAGTAAAAGAGGAAATTTATTTATCAATCTTTAAAATCCTTACCTAAAGATGGCCTTTATTGGTGAAAGCTCTTGAACTTTATATGTTATATAAACTTACTTATGAGCAATATGTTAAGGATTTAATGGTTCATGTATGACCTTTTGTATGTTGAGAATGTATCATTTCAAGTACCTAAGGCCTTCATTGTAAATATGAGTTGAGAAGTACTCACCTTAGAGATCTCAAGTACTCATAATGGTAGATTTAAATTAGAAAAGGTTTTCATGATCTCTTTTGGTAAGAAATGAGATATGGGGTAGCTCTTAATGGAATTTGGTTTTTCTTAATCAACCCTATGGAATCTTTAATTGATATCCATAAAATTTTCTTCATTAGCTAAATGTTTGTATTTCTATGAGATTTTCATGTGATGTTATGCAGCTACAATGGAGCTTTATTGTGAATTATGGTTGGTCCTTATCATTTCCTTGTCACTGTTTGTGTGCCATCCAAAAAGGGGAAGAGAGTAGAATAGTTAGTTGATATTTAGTTAGAATAAAGATGTCAAGTGGTATCTATATTTTTTTTGATGGATTATACTCTGCTATAGCTATATATAAATTTGTGCCATTTAACTTTCAAATATCTCTATGCTATGTTTCTTTGGAATATACTAACCCATTTTCTTATGTTTTGAACATCAATAGAATTGGGGAGATTGTTGACCTTTTGGTATGGAAAAACCTTAAGGAAAATGGAGAATATGAAAATGTGTTTGTAGTTTAGTAGATCCATAAATAAGGAAGGGCTATAGAATAACAATTAAGTTTGAAAATGAGATCTACGTTGAGATGTCATGAGATCTATGTAGAGATGTAGTTGTGAAGCTACATAGGTAAAATAAGATCATGGACATGTACAAGGACTACAAGATAAATGAAGATGCTCCAAGGATTAAGAGGAAGCAAAATTAATTAGAGAAAGCCTTAGGAACTAGAGTTTAAGAGTTGAGGAGATATCTCCAAGAAATAGTAGATGTCTCTATTAAGAAGAAAGTAATTACAAGAAGACGTATGTAAGAAATAGTAGATGTCTCCATCTAAAAGAAGATATATCCCTAGAGACATTCCACTTTAGAATGAGACATATCTCTAGAATTGAGGTAGATCTCAAGTAGACATTTCAACTTCGAAGAAGACGTCTACACTAGCCATTGGGTAGCTGTTGCATGAATTTCAAAGCATTTTCACAAACTCTGAAGCTATAAGAAGGCATTAAATTCTTAAGAACTGTGCAAGAATTATCAACATCAAAGCTATCATTACCTATCTTATGCTATTATACTTGTGTACTTGAATTGTCACATCATTTGTTAGATTTGTTGTGGAATTGTGATTCAATGTACAAGGAATTTGTAAATTGAGTTACATTCTCTTCTTGTGGTTCTTTTTCTTTTCTTGTTGCCTGAAGGGTTTGATGTGCTTATTGTGAGAAGGCATCCTTTTAGAGCTTGTTAGGATCTTACAAGATTGAGTTGTTTTACTATGTCAAAACACTCCAGAGTGGAGCTCTATTTTGTACAGGTTGTGGGATCCCTTAAACCACTCTTGAGCTTGTTGGGACCTTGCTGGGTTGAGAGTTGTCATAGTGATGAAAGTCTCCTTAGAAGAGCTCAAAATTTGTAAAGGTTATGATGTCCTCTAAACCAAATTTTGGAAGGAATAAAGTTCAAAGGTGTTTAGGGAATCTACCCTCTGAGTGTGGACTACCCAAGTTGGGGAACGATGTAATTCTTATGTTTTGTATAATAGGTATTACTTGTAATTTGGGGAAGTTATTCATCCCCCCTTCTTAGTTCTCAATCATCATAAGATACTACTAACATGAGACATTGGTTTGCAGAAAGTCTAGTTTACAAAAAGTCTCCATACTTGATCTTATTACATTGCATAAACCCATGAGCTTCAAAGAAGTATAATGGCAAAGTGAACCATGAATGGATGATTAAGCAATACAAAAATTGAAGATTTTTGATGCTGCTATGATTTTGGCCTATTTATTTTCTTTACTATAAGCATTAATATATATATATTTTTTAATAAATATTGCTGGTTCATTCTATATTCTTAGGAAAATCAAGATTATAATCAAATAGAATGAAAATATTAAAAGGGTTAAAGAGGAGATTAGCATTCTCTTTAGAATTGATGTATTAAGAGGCTAAGGCACATATGTAAGAGGAGCTTATGCCTCATCAACTAGTATCATATTTTGGATCATCAATGTAGGAAGAGTCTATGGAAATTTTCTTCAAGATATGATACTTAGTGACCAAGCTTTACTAGGTAACAAAAAGTATATTCACATTTGGTAAAATCTTGAAGGTAAAGGAGAAAGTTATTTTTGATCAAATTTTTAAGAATCTTTTACTTGAAAGTAATCTTCAATTGTGCAAGCTTCTAAAATTCATTTGGCTATATCACTATGTTAAGATATTAATGTTGCATCTCTTGTATACCGAGATTGTATTCTTTTAAGTACTTAAGTCTCTTATTGTTGATATGAGCTAAACAATACTTACCTAAGAGATCTCAAGCATTACCAATAGTGTAGTGGAGTAAGAAAAGGTACTCACACTTTCTTTTAACAAAGCTTCTTAGAGATTTTTGAAAATCAATTGATGAAATATTTTAAACTACCTTGAGAGATACATTACTATTGTTTTATGAACATACTGATTAGGAGTTGCTTTTTTTGATCTCTTCATTTATCTCTGAATTTTGATCTATTTCTTAAAAGATGGACATGTGATGAGACGCGACATGCACTGGAAGCGATATCGCGGCCGCCGCGATATCACGTCTTCCCCTGGGATATTGCGTACGCGATATCGCGTTCCGCCGCCATATCTATAAATAAGAGG
>MNCI01027688.1:842549-854107 GCA_015680685.1 Gnetum montanum
TTATTTATAGATGAGGAGACAAGTTGTGATATCGCGTACGCGATATCGTGTCTAGGCTGTGATATCGCGTACGTGATATCGCGTCGCCTGTGATATCATGTACGTGATATCATGGCCAACAATTCATGCCTCATCAACTTTCATAGATGGTTTTTTGCTTGAATTTGTAACTAAAAATAACATTTTTGAGAATATGATATTTAACTCCTAAAGAGAGATCATAGTTATGCTCTTGTTATTAGAAAATAATTGAACATGAAAGTTTTCAAAAGCAAAAAAAACAAGAAAAAATAGTTAAAGATACTTTCATATATAAATAATGAAGATGCACAAAGCACATTAATCATTGAGAATGATATCAATGATGCATGATTTGAAATTTTTGTAAAATTCTAGATATCCATTTCTAAGCATGTTGTATAACTGCATACTTGAAAAACATGTAAAAATGAGTCTTCTCTTCTACAAAGAGGACAAAAAAAAGAAATAATTTCTATATGATGAAGATGAGTGTCAATAAGAAGACCTTCATGTATAAGATACCATAAAAAATAGAAAATTTTTTAAAAGGTAGGAATTTTTCTATAATTTTTCATTTTTTGCATCCATAAGTATGATGATAATTATATTTTCCATGCTTTATTGAATTTGTTATGAATAAAATAATTCTTGGTAATACTCTTGTATATGCAACTTTGAAGTTAAAAGAAGAAAGATATCTACCATCATTCTAAAAAAATATTAGAAGAAGCTTGATGCAAACTATTGTTGACATAATAATTTAATTTTTCAATGTAATTAAATGCCTATAAATATGTCACATCCACTACATTTATGATACCATTTGATCACATAGTAGTGAAAGTTTATTAGTTTGATTTCATAGCTTAGAGAATAGTCAATGAGTGCTTGCAGCATGAATTCTAGTTAGTTTTATGAAGTGTTATTTAAGTGGAATATACTTGTAAAAATTTCATAAATGACAAAAAGATCAAGATTAAATCTTCTCTATTATAGGACTTTAACTTATAATATATTAACTATCTTATGCATTTTATTTCTAATTTTATTTAGCATAGTGATTTATGTTTCGATGCACTATATTTGGTAGAATGAGTGTGACCTAATCTTGAGCATAAATGTATATTATTTTAATAACCCTAGTAGTGATATTACTTGGTTTTCCTAGTAGCATAATGCTTGGTAATCCTAGTATTGGGTATATGAGTGTAAGACATGACTCATTGCCCTTAGGTTAGATTATGATTTATTTACCTTATTTTAGTAATTAGTTAATTAATTATATTTCTATTTTTTACTGATTTTAGACATGGATATAACAATGTCAATGATCATATGTCTCACCTAGACTAAACCATGTGAATTTAATAGCCACCACTAGTTTAGGTGGGAAGAAAATAACATAGACTCACCTAACAAGAATAAATGCTATTACTAGTCCATCCAAAGATTATGACATGATCTATTATGATGCTTATATTATGCATACTTATCTTTGATCATTTTATGTTGTTGTTGGGGATGGTGCTAGTAGTTTTGTTTAGTTAGTTAGTATTATATATGATCACTATTAGGATTTTAATGATTTATCTTATAAAATATTTGATATTACTTAACTCACACATACTAATTCAATCATGTTAGGTTTATCAAAAATTTAATAGCTAACCACTAAATGAAAATCCCATAGTGGATCATAACAAAAATATTAATGATGATTCGAATTGATCTTATTTAGTGAGAGTTACTTATGCTCATTAAGACCCTTGCTTTTTTAGAATTATAAATGAGATTAGTACATTATTTAAAGAGTTGTAATGGTATGAAAGCCTTATTTACTTTAAAAAGAAAATATAAAAAGGAGTCTATTTTAGCTAAGGATATTTGAAAATAGCTTTATCATACTATTATTCAACCTACAATTCTTTATGGATGTGTTGTATAGGGTCCTACTCTATCATACAAATATTAGAAATAAATAGAAAAGATCTAGAATCCTTTTTGCTAGTTTAATTTAGAGTGAAGAGATAGACATAATATGATGTAATACATTTTAAAACCAATATGATGCTCTTAGAGGTTGAAGTTATTTATTATTTTAAAACTTACACTCATAATTTTTTTGTATCTTCATTAGATAAATTATAACACCTCGGTGTTTCAAATCTAGGATCTTAGATTTGTTATTTAATTTCTTATGTCTAGTAGTTAAGAATAACGATATATTTAGTATATTATGTTAATAATATATTATATTTTACTTGTGGTTTATGCTAGCATATTCTAATGTCTTTCTTATGCTTATGCTTATGGTTGTGCATCTTAAAATTTGAATCCTTGAATTCTTATTACATGCATTGGTATTTTATGTTGGTTTTGGTATGCACTTTGGAAACACTTACTCCACTCATTCTAAATGATCATGTTGTGGTTTAGAAGAAAGATAAAGAAACCAATTTAACAAGTCCAAATTCAAGGTAACAGAAGGCCATATCTACATATGGAAATATAGTAAAAGCACATAGTCAAATATCAAATCTCAAGATAAGACAAAGATTAGGTGAAGCTAAAGTAATTTTTTTGTAGAAGGGGAGCAAAGCCATGTAATTTATATTTGAATTATTATCCCACATAAGACATGATAGAAAATTCTATTATTTTTATTTTTATTAAAAGATTAATAGATGGATGTAATTAGAGAATGACCTAATTCGCTCATGTCTCTTGAATTTCTAGTTCAATTTTTCATATAATATGTTTTTCGTATTATATTCTACTATGGCCTCATCATTTAGTTGTAAATATGTGGACAAATCATCTTTGTAAGCGATGACATTGATGTCATTAAGGAAAATTGATGCTATAGCAATGAGATAGATTATGTTATGAAATTTTCACTTTGATAAATTTCATCATCCATCATCAATTCATCATATTAACCAATTCATTAACCCAAGATGTTGAATGATCACATTCAATGCCACTTTTATATAATAGATATCAATAATCAAAACAACTTAAATCAATTCCAAATTTTGTAGGTAGGTAGATTGTTGAAAGAGATTTGTATAAAGTATTTACTCACTCTATAACTCTCTCAGATTACAGAGATATTCATCGCGTGATTCATCAATTTCTATTTTGAATGATGAATTATTTTATTCAAGACTCCTTTTTTGGACAAATTTGAATCATCAAATAAATTCTAATTGATCTGAAATTTTATAAAATTATAGATTGCAACATGAGCTCTCCCAAAAGCTTAAGATCATCCCAAAATTCATTTGGATTACAAGGATATTGCAACTATAAAATTAAAAAAAAAATTCAAATTTTTAAAGTTAAACTGCCCACATAGCCATATATTAGGTTACCAAAAATCTACAAAATACGAAAAATTTTCAAATTTTTTAGATCAAAAAAATTAACACTTTACATGACAACATATTGTTTATAAGCTTGTGATGAGAGTGGTTACTCTAGTGGTTTATTCTAATTATTAGAGCAGTTACTTTAACGGTTTATTCTAATTATTAGAGTAGTTACTCTAGTGGTTTATTCTAATTATTAGAGTGGTTACTCTAATTATAAGAGTAGTTGCTCCCAAGCCTATAAATATAGTGCCCAAGCATACAATTGGAAAGAAGTCTTTTAGCAGAAAAGTAGTGAAACTCTTGTGGTCTATTTGAAAGTTAGAGTATTTTCCAAGTGCCCGCAGTAGGAGGTCTAAGTGTGGATGGATATTTATTTGAGCATTGTGTACTTGAGCACACCTTATGTATGGCAATAAAGATGAGCTCTTCAATTCATCCTTGTAGCACTTGAGATTTGTTTTCTTACACATTTCTTTTATTTTATTTTCTTATGCATTTATTTTATTTTATGCACTTTACATTTATGTTATTAGCATAGCAATTCATTTTGATCAATTAAGCAAATTGTTAAATTACACTCAGTACGATCACTTCGAGCATGCATGTAACACTTGGTAACACAGTAACGATTAACGTTCGGTAATCCCAGTAGTGTTGCACTGGTTCAAGATGTTTACGACAAGTGAGAATGGATGCTGGTGTTAGGATTAGTTAGAACTTAGTTAATGAGTAGTTAAGATAAATTAGTGACTTATTTATCTCTCTTCTCCATTATTAGCACAGGACATAAAAAGATAAAAGATATAAAAATCATATGCATTAAGCTTACTTAACCATACAATNTTACCTCGCCACTCATCATTGGTGCCATTGCTAGGGACTTAGTTGTTTGTGCACTAACTAGAACATAGGAAATCATTCACATCATTGGAACGAACCCTTAGGGTTGGTTGAGAAAATAATAAACAAGAATACATTGCACACTGAACAGACAAGTATGTCTCCTTCTTCGTACGAAAGCGTCTCACCACCTAGGTCTAAAATAGGAAATAATCAGTGGTGTAATACACATGACATTGATTTGCCAGTTCCTCAACAAGTTCGAGTGGTATATATTCATCCTGATGAGTATATACCAAAATTCACCTTTATCATCCATCAAGAAGAACAACTGTGTTGGCGAAACTTAGAAGGTAACATAGTGTTACCTCCTGTTCGTTCAGTCCCAAGCATGCTTCTTCATGCTCTCACACGAATTGACATGTTGCACTTATACGTAGAATACGTTGTGCAAGACCATGACTCAAGAGAATACCATCCCACAGAGGCACAACCTTAAAGGGATTTGCAATAGGAGAGACATCATAAGTCTTTCAAGGGTAAGTGGTCCCAGGATGCCCGACATGTCTTAAGTGAAAATGAGGGTGGTGAACCTACCTTAGGCAATCGGCCACACAACGATGTTCCTCCCCTTGACTTTGGCCAAGGGGTTATGTATCAGAACCTTCATTCCACTATTCATAACCTAGGTTCTGATACACACAGGCACAAAGGGTCCAAAAAAGGAACACAAACTCATGATAAAGGTGGACATTCTGATCGCAATCATGATCGGGGCCGAGACCACAGAAGAGAAGGTAGCAGACACTAGCATGATGATAGTTCTCCTTATTCTTTACCTTTATCATCTTCTTCACCCTCTCCTTCAATATCTAGATGCAGTCATAAAGAAAAAGACCATGGGTATGGAGGTAGGAAAAGTGGAAGTCATAGTTGAAATAGCCAGGAAAGGGAATGAGGGCGCTCTAGAGAGTCACGACATAGAAGAAGGGAGAGTAGGGAACAACGTAGGCATCATAGATGCCATGGATGAGATGATCACAATGAACCCCTCCTCACTACTCGAAGTATTTTAGACATAACTGAGGCTATTAGAATTCCAATAAGGCATCAGAAAGATAGTAGGATCAAGAGATTAGATATGAACAACATCCCACGATTTGAAGAGGGATACACTGCTGATCCTCAGAGTCATTTACAAGCATTCCATGATGTGTATGCCTTACAGAACATAGAGAATGAATGGAAAAAACTTAAGTTATTCTTGTGGATACTAGTTAAAGAAGAAAAAAGATGGTACCAGTCCTTAGAATTGGAATCTATTTGTAGATGGAGTACTATGTTAGAATTATTCAATGATAAGTACCAAATGTACTCTTGAGTGTCCAACCTGTGAAAGAAAATCCAAGGCTAGAAACAAGGAGGACATAAACCCTTGGATGCTAATATGGGCAGATACTATGCACTGTTACATTGTTATCCTTTCCATGGTTATTCGCAAAGAGATCAACTACGCCATCTCGAAGATAGGCTTAGGCATGAAACGAGAAGAACCCTTGGGACTTATGCCCAAGGGAGACTATTCAAAATTAGGTCCCATAAAATTTAAAGACTATTGGAGCAAGTTGCTAAGGAAGAAGGTGAGCTATAGAAGAGAGAAAGTGTAGAAGAGTATAACCGAGATCCTTCCCTCCAGAAGAGGGGAGTAAGATTTGAGGATGAAGAAGAGTCACCACTTGAAGAGATGGTGAATAGGAAAACTTTGCCTATCCAAAAGTTGACATCACAAGTATCGACAAAGGTAGAAAAAATGTGGGATTCGCTAGACAATAGATTTCAATATGTTCTTAAAGTAGTAGAGGAGTCTAGAGAGCAAGGTAGTGATCGTGAAAAAAGAAAAAAGAGAGAAACTGAACATGCATGTAGCAAGGGTAAGGGCAAAGTTGCCATCATTGAAGAAGTTGTGGAGTCAGAAATAGATAATGATAGTGGATGCGAGATATGTCAATATGACCATCCTAAGGGATGTTGCCCTGTAATCTCACATTTGTAGGAGTCTGGGGTGTATGCACTCAACCCACAATTCAACAAACAACAAGCACCCTGAAGGTTACCTTACCCCCAAGGTAACCGAAGATAGTTCCACCAACCCTTAACGTATTATCCAAGTGGAACTCCACCACAATTGATTAAGTAATATCAATAGTGATAGCACCCAAAATCATGGGGAATGCCACCATGAAGGCAACAGTATCCTTACCGACAACCTGAACTGTATGGATATTACGTGCAACAGCCAATCTCCCCATGTGACTCTACTAGTCACGTTACTCCTCAACCTCACTACCAAGCTCATGAGTATTATGGAACTCCATCTTCTAGGAGCGATATCCCACAAGCATATCATCCTTCTCATCTGGTTGCATCTCTTCCACCAATTGCTCCACTACCACCTGCTCCAGCTATGCAAGGTGAAATCCCTACCTAGCTGCATCAACATAATGCCACAAGGGTTGTTAACTCTCAACCTATTGTTGGTTCCAACAACCACATGAAGAAAATACCTTTCTTTAGAACCAATAGACCAACCAAGCCCTTGCAATCACAAGCGACTGATTGATTAAATGCCTAAGTATCAATCAAAACTTCGGAGCCCCCTTTAACTCAACCACTGCACTCAACACATATAGTCATGCTAACACATGCCGTCATTGATTGGATCAAAGCTGGCCACCTTCCAAGGAAATTCTTTGATTCTAGGAGTCCTTTGATATACTTACAAATCACTAGAAATGCACCATGCAAGGCTCTTTTGGATTCCAGTTCCGATGTCAACTTGATTTCTCAAGAAATGTACAAGGCCTAGAACTTGCCTCTATTGAAAAAGAGGAATATTCATCTAGAGTTGGCCAACCAGTCCATCACTATTCCATTGGGACTGGTGGTAGACATTTGATGAGTCATGAATTTTCTGGTTGTGATTTCGTGGCCATGGTATCATGATCGTGATATCATAGCCGTGATATTGCAGCAGCCGTGATATCATGTACGAAATATCGTAGCCTAGCCACGATATCGCATACACGATATCATGGCCTGCCTCAATTTCTATAAATAAGAGGTGGCTTTCCTTGTTTTAGGACTTAGTTCTTAGTTCCTTACCCAAAATCTTGCATTTTTTCCTTCTTAGAGTTAGTATTATTTCTTAGTGCATGCTTGCAATGTGATGACTGTAATTGTATGACATCCTTTATTTGAGTGTGACGTACTTGGACACGCACATGACTAGAAATAAAGATCGAGATTACTTCATCATTGCAGCATTCACTTAGTTTAATTATTTAATTTTTATTGTTATTTATTTCTTTCATAGTTAACATCTCTTTACCCTAAACTCCTATTAAACGCGGAATGAGTACGACTTGATCACGAGCATTTAAGTGTGACTACTTGGCAACCTAGTAGCATACCTAGGATCTACACTTGGTAATCCCAGTGGTAGTCATGCACGAGGTCCAAGATGTGTACATATGATTGAGGAAAAAATGCTCATTGCACTTAGGCTAGCTTAGATTCTCTCTCACCCTCTCTCTCTTAGCTTAGTTAATATCATTTCCCATTGTATTCAGGAGTAGTAGTAGTATAGTAACACATCATACCACTCATTCTGGACTAAACCATATGTGACAAAGCTAATACTAGTCTAGATGGGAAGACAATGAACTACGACCTACGAGTAACTATCTAGATACCACAACTAGCCTGTTTGTGGAGTTCGACTAGATCGTGCATGAAATGCTCTTATTCGTATGGTTGAGTGTAGGGGTACCTCGTCACTCATCATTGGTGCCATTGCCAGGGATGGTGCTAGCTATTTAGATTAGTTATATTATACAAGGTCGCTGTATAGGAATTAACGATATATCTCTTAGGAAGAAGAAATAATTATGAAAAGTCACATACAAATTCACACACAATTTCACAACCATGCCTCTCCTACAAGACTATGATAATGCAACATCTAGTGAGGTAGTTCATTGGAGAACCAATGAATTACATGAAAATGAAGATTGGAGTATGCAATCCGAGGTGTGGATTTGTTATAAATATAAACAAAGGCAACATCATCCCAACACATGAAAGCATAACTTACTCGATGATGATGAACCCCTACTGGCCACTACAAGCCTAACGCAATACAAGAGGCTATTCAAATCTCCTGTAGGCATCATAAAGAGAGCCGCCTACCCAGGCTCGATTTAAACAACTACCCCAATTTCTCAGTAGGCTATGACTTAGATCTGTAATAACATTTACAAGCCTTCTACGATGCTTGTGCATGGAACAACATTGATAACAGTTGGAAAAAACTCAATCTCTTTCCTATGACACTCGTTGGCCAAGCAAAGGTATGGTATAGATCATTAAGACCAAATTCAATATGACATTGGTCAACAATGGTAGAACTTTTTAATGAAAGATATCAAACCTACGCAAGAGTGTCAACCTTGAGGAAACAAATCCAAGAGTGGAAACAAGCACAACATGAACCCTTGGACATGGCCTTAGAAAGATATTATGCACTGTTAAACAATTGTCCAGGCCATGAGTTCTCCGAAGAAAGGATAATGTACCATATCATTGATGGGCTTCATGATGAAACAAGAGAGACCCTAGGGATGTATGCGTAAGGTCAACTATATGAACTACGAACCATTAAGTCCAAGAGCTTGTTAAGTGGGTAGCAAAAGAAGAAGGAGAAATGGCTAGATGGGAGAGTGCTAAAAAACACCAATGGGACCAAAATCTCAACTTAACAAAGGTCCATAATCACAAAAAGGAGAAATCAACCTACCACAAGGGGAAAGAACCATCTTTTTCGATACCACAATCGTTAGTCGAGGTAAAGATCAATAAGATGTTGAAATGGATGCATAAAAAGTGTGGAGAATATATTGATATCATTGGAGATAGATTTTTGACAACTCGAGAAGTAGGACAAAGTATCATTAGACAATCAGAAAGAAGGGATAAGGAAAATAAGATCTCAATTGCCAATCACACGTATGAATGCAACATTTTCTTGTACGATCACCCGAAGGGCCAATGACCAGTCTTTTTATATTTATATGAGCATTGGGGAAGCATGTTACACCCAGAGTTCATACAGAGATACTGTGTTCGATCACAGTGGCAACAATCCCAGTCATGGGGAAAGCCACCCCTAAAATAGAGACACCCTTTGTATCATCCGAACCTAAACGCTTATCTAGTTCAACATCTTGTTTCCCCAACTAGGTCAACATACTCTATTCCACCACATTACCATTCTCCTCAATACTATTAGCCCATGACCTCAACACAACCACCACCTTGTGTACCTCACACTTCTTCTAACTTTCAACACTCTCATCTTTTTCCTCCTTCTACATTGCCACCAACTGTTCCTAAGGTGTCTGCACCACAGCAACAACCCTTGAACGTTACTTGTGCTACTATTGCCAACAGTAGTGAGAGACCTCAACAACATCGAAGGTGTGCCTTCTTTAGAAATGACCCTAGGAAGGGACAACACAATTCCAAGGCCACTGCATCCTCCAACTCAACACAAGTCCAACACTGTGGTGCATCCTCCTCTTCGAACCCAACACCTCGTGTTACTTCATCAAGGCCACCAATTAACACTCCAACAACCATACGACCCAATGAATATAACCATGGAGGGTGACATCCTAATCCTTGCATGCCATCTAATGGTCCCAATTATCATAGTGGGTCAACTCGTTGTCTAGAAACTACATCTTATAAATTGCCCCACTATGCTTACTCTAATCAAGTGTGTGAACCCCGATGGGGTAAGTATGACCAAGTCCCAATATTTTCAACATGTAAGGATCCTCATCTTTCATTTATTGATCTTTTCCATCCTCAACCATTTAGTTATGGGGGATATCCCCCATTTTAATAACAAGCAAGATTAATAAATATTTTTCATTTTCTTTAATTTTTCAACTTTTTGTTTTCCAGTTTTTCATTTTTCAAGTTTTCACTTTCATGTTTTATCTTTTTATCTTTTGTCTTTTTATGTTTTTATAAGTAATATCGTCTACGAATAAAACACTGTGGCTTGTTGGTTGAGGTGTGTTCTATGTTATCGAGTCTCGAGTGATCAATTATGTGGACAGTGAGCCCATTACACCCACTCATTCATTCTACAAATAAGAGGTTTTGATCGAGTGTACAATGATATTCTTGATATTTTAAAACTTAAAATTAATTTTGTGTTCATTGTACCTAGAATGAAGAAGGATGGACCAAGAAGGAATGATTAGGGTGTGACATTAAGGGGACTTGCGGATTCTCTTTGGTGACATTTGTGGGAGTTGTCATGCAACGTGGTTGTACTAAGATCCTTGTAGATCTAATGAAAAATTGGAGTAAGAGTAATCAAAAGGCACTCAAAAATCCAATGCTATTCTAGGGGATCCCATTGGAAAGACATGCACCCATGCCTGAAGGTTGGCAGTTTCTCTAGATTCAGCAATTGAAAAAAAAAGAGAAGAAGAAAGAGAAAAAAAGAAAAAGAAAAGAAAAGAAAATCAAGTGTCACAAAACAAAAATCACTCCTCCCTTGAACAAAATTCCAAGTGATCATATGCCTTGTTATTCTGGTACTCTCATAGTTGCTCATCATGGGATGAAACAATGTGGTGTCACTGGTCAGAGGAATGGACTTGGTCCTGATCTTGGAACGACAGGTTAATGACACATTAATCATGCTTTACACATAGGATTCATTGTGCCCTGGGTCAGTTACCTCATGTCCCAATCTCTACAATCCCTTCTATATTCCATCTCATCTCGCTGTTCATGTAATTGTAGCTCGTGTCTCGTATAGCGTAGAATTCTTACCTCATTCCTGTGATATTTACATGTGTGTGGTTTGTGGAACTAGTGTGGATTACATTTAACCCTTCAAGTGCCCATAGACACTTTTAAGTATGGTTACGCAAGGGCATTATAGGTTGGAACCTACTTTGGGGAGGACCCACTTGGGTAATTTTTGTAATTTTCACTCATAACCCATCTTCTGCACCTCATTTATTACCCTTAGCATATTGCCAATGATTTTCTTTTCCTTATTACTATCCCTCCTATTCAACATTCCTATGAACCATCACATAGCCTTTTTATCTACCTCCAAGGTCCTTATCGATAAATTCCACACCATCATAATTTTCGTGCCTTCAGAACTAGTTGAATTACCCTGGAACCCTTTAACAATCATCTAGATATCCTTAGTTTACATCATTTAATTTCAAA
>MNCI01027688.1:866500-881457 GCA_015680685.1 Gnetum montanum
TCTGGAGTGTTCAAACTGCCAGAGCTTTGCTACTTCTAGCCAGGATTTGGAAATGAAGGGAGTGCCACCTCTTATTTATAGATATGGCAGCGGACCGAGATATTGCGTACGCGATATCGCAGGGAAGGACGCGATATCGCGTACGCGATATCGCAGGGGATGCGATATCGCGGCGGCTGCGATATCGTGTACACGATATCGCGGCTTGTGCATATCACGTCTCATCAATAAGAAAACTAGAAAATAAACATTATAAATTTTATAATAATTAATTAATTATTGGCATTGAGGTGATGGACCTTGGTCTTTGGTTAGAGAAGAACTTTTAGACATGGGTCACCTACCTTTTTAGATTCATAGAGAATCCTAACCCCGTTAGAGGAGCACCTTTAGACATGGGTCATAGTGGGAAATTAGTCTAATAGAACATGGAATTCTTGGAAATATCCTACCTTTAAATATGGATTAAATGTCTTTATAGTGGCATCCCATGAATACATTCATATAAATTAAGTAATTATTATTTTACTACCCTTACTAAAGGAGTACGTTTAATCATGGCTTACATGTGTTTCTAGTTATATAATGAGGAAATAATTAGGTTCAAATGATATTTTTCAAGTATGATGAAAACATGAGCAATAATGCATCAATGTGGGGCTAGTGAAATCTAGGGTGGAAGTTGAAAGAATTAGTAAATCCCCTTGATGTTACACCCTTATTCATATCCTCTTGGTCCTTTCCTTCTTTGAGGAATTGTGGTTATGCATCAATTTTAAGGTGTTAATGTGATAAATACTATATTATTTTCATGAAAATGACTGATTAGTAATAGCAATGGAGGGATGATTGACATGATTTCATTGCAATGCATAATTATTTCTTCCATAGTCTGATACCATAAGAAAAAATTCCAAAATGTGGAGTTAATTCCTACATCATGATTAATAAATTTATTAATAAAAATATTGAAAATACATATAGAAAATGATCCAATAAATTGTAAAACTATAATTATGAAAGAACATGAAAATAAGAAGGAATGGAAAGCATACTAAGAAATGAAAAATGCAAACTAGCTAGAAAAATTGAAGAAATTGGAAAATAATAAAAAAGTATAAAAATGTCTTTTCAAGGTCTAATCAAAATAGGTATCTCCCTCAAAACTAGGATTGATAGAGGATATATGAAAAATAAAGTAGGTAATGATATATGTGATTGTTGAGATGGAGAACTAGAAATAGCTTCCATACGTTTTTTGAATGGTTTGACTTGCTGTATATTAACTAATATGAGCTTTTGTAAGCTAGAGGGAAGGTAAATTGTAAGTGCCTAACCTATAAAATTTATAAACAATGTAAGTTTCTTTCCAAAGTGTCTATAATTTCATGCAATAGGGCTCATGGATTAGTTTGTAATAGAGAACCTTATCTTCTAGGTGAAGGTCTAGACATCTAATTTTTAGGTTACACCACTATTTTTTGTAGGTTTATGAACTTCACTAAGTATTACAACAATCATGTAGTTTTCATCTAGCATATTTAGGTTCATTGAATATTCATATTACACTAGCATAAGGTCCAAGTATAAGTTACATGTGATGCCTAATGTACATAGTTCAGCTTGAATAGACAATTTTGGTAATTTCTTAAACACTAGCTTGTAGGAAGAGTATCCTATCGAAAATTTTCATGTGGACCTATATGTCCATAAGGAATGATTAAGTCTTGTACTCTAATCCTTCCTATTTTTACTAATGGTTTAAGTTAATACTTTGGTTATCTTCCTTTTTGTAACTTCATCTTGGTCTTTAGCTTAGAGATGATATGGTGTAGTTAGTTTGTGATAAACCCCTAAGTGTTGCATAAGATTTTTGAATGTTACTCTTGTAAAATGGGTGCCATTGTTTGAAATAAGCATGCGGGACATACCAAAACTATTTACCACATTTTTCTTAAAGAGTATAACAATAGTCAATGTGATACAATTTGTAATTGTAGCTACATTAGCCCACTTTGTGCCGTAATCTACAACAAAAATTATGTATGATTTCCCATTGGAAGAAGGAGATATGGGTTTCATAAAGTCAATTCTCCATAGGTTAAAAGAGAGTACCCTACCAAGTCATTTACATAGATTTTCCTCTATCTCCATGTAATGCTTCACCTAGTATATAAATTGTCACATCTTTTGCTTATCCCATTTAGATGGGATCCTTTACTTTTGCAAGTGAGGTAATTAACAATCCATGAAGTAGTTATTAATTGAAAAATTTTAGTTCCCTTTGCAAATAAGATCTCATTTAAAAACTAATCAAATAAGAACTTTTCTTTAGCCTTGTCATCCCATCTTAACTAAGATAGATGATTTGCTACAACATTATTAGTTCCCTTATTATTAATCATCATAATGTTGAATTCTTGTAACATCATCATTCATTGAATGATTCATGGACTCACCATTGGTTTTTTAATGAGGAATCATATTTACACTATGATCTATATACATGAATATCGAATAACCAAGCACATAGTTCCTAAAATTTTAAAGGGTGTATAACACTACCATCAACTTCTTTTCTATTGAGGTGTAGCTGAGTTGTATACTAAAAATCCTTCTACTTGCATAATGGATGTATTATGGGTGTTTTGATTACCCAACTATGTAACTACAACCCCTAGAACATAGTTTAATGCATTGGTCATGATGTTAAAAAACCTAGACCAATTAGGTACTTGTAGAACGGAAGTTTCTACAAGCATTTACTTGATAACCTCAAAGGTATCTTTTTAATTATTCATTCAACTGAAGGATGCATCATTTTTTAATGAGATCCATGGTTTTTTAATTTTGAAAAAAAAAAAATTCTTAATAAAGCTTCAATAGATGCTAGTATGTCTAAGGAATTACCTAACATCTTTTATTATTTGAGGTCATTGGATGATTCCTTAAATCATCTTAGCTTTTTCAAGATTCACTTCAATGCTTTTCTGTAAAATGTGAGGCCTAAGAACAATATCGTCTTGGACTATTAGGTGACTCTTTTACCTATTGAGTTTAAAATTTACTTTAACATTCATTTTGAACACATACTTCAACCAATATAGTACTTATTTGGAATTAAAGTTATAGGTGGAAAAGTCATTCATGTATCTTTATATACTATTATCAATTATTTTCTAAAATATACTAAGCATGAGGCATTGGAAAATATATGAGTGTTACATAGACTAAAGGACATTTTTTTTATGAAAATATCCCCCTAGGAACTTGTGAAAATGATTTTGGCCTAATCTTTTTGGAGCAATTTGCACTTGATTGTATCCACTTTATTCATCCATAAAACTATAGTACTTATGCCCTAAATTAGTATTTAGTACCTACTTAACAAATGAAAATGAAAAGTGACCCATAAATGTTATCATATTAAATATTTTGAAATCAATGCAGATTTTCCACTTGTGTGTTAATATATCCTAAGTTTTGATGATCTAAAAAATGGTCAATGGAGAATTATGTTTGGTTGCACTTATGTTTCAAGGATTATTCAAGTTAATGAATAATAGGATAAGAAGGATGTTAAGAAAGCTAGATCAAGGATTCTATGATGCATGGAGGAAAGGATTGACCATCTTCACATAACCATAGAGGTAGCCTAGACATCTAGGCTTTAGGGTAGATGTCTAGGTAGAAAGTAAGGGAGGTTCTGAACAAATCTTCTACCTAGCCTAGATGTCCTAGGATTCAACCTAGATGTGCTAGTTGTGAATATCAAAGATGCGAGAATGGACATATTATATGTGGATTTTGTAGCTCCAGTAGTGGATATCCAAGTAGAATCTACGTAGTTATTATGGTGGACATTCTAGCCTATCCCCTAGTCATTGGAGGAAATAACAAAGGTATTTCTAGTCATTTTTCTAGCTCTAGTTCATAGAAGGAAACTTGCATGGGAAAAATATTATAAAGGAAAGCATTATATTTTATCCTTAAAGAAATTTAAGGATAATAATTGACATAACATATTGGATTAGGGTTTTTTTTATTGACTAGGATCTTGTAAGGGTTGAAAGATTGATTTTAGAACTTTCACCACCATTACTACATTTTTACCTAGTGGTTATATTTACTTGTTTTATTTATGAGTGCATGCTAATTAAATCCATTATTTTATCAAGTGTTCTTAGATTTAGACCTAAGGCTTGATGCTTCATTATGCTAGTATGAACTAGATTTATGTAGATCTAATTTGATGAATTAGCTTCCTATACATAATATTTTATTATATTTATTAGGAGCTCTATGAAGCATAGATTCCCTCTATGGGGAGATCTACATTAAAAACCTAAGGGATTTAGGTTTTTAACACTTTGCATCTACCCTAGGAAGTATGTAAGTGTATACTATAGGAGAATCACCACATATTGATTAATCTTACAAGGTCTTTGGAAGTCTTGTGGGATACTAAGATTGTTCACCTTGCAAAAAGTGTATAACATTTAAGGATATACCATAGTAGTAGCCTAAGTCACAATTGTAATTCAAGATGAATTTTAAGATGGTAAGCTTTCCCACACATATCAATAACTTTGTTCCATTATGCAATTAGTTTATGTTTTTAGCAATTTCATTTGTAGTTTTTTATTTATTTATAAGTTATTCATTTTCATTCTTCTAAGTTAATTGACCATCAAGCGACATTAAACCTACTTATACACTCTTTCCTAGATCTAATAACTTGATGCAAGGGAAGGAAAATAGAAGAGGTTAATTGCATGATCATCTCTTTTCATGGTACTAGTTATGACTTCTAGAAAGATCAAGTCCGAATGTACTTAGAATCATTTGAATTTAGTGTGTGATAGAATGTTGATGAATGATGAACATCATAGTGTCATGTCAATGAGCCCCTGTTGATGTGGCCCCATTGATGGGGCCACGTCAATGTAGCATTTGCTACATCTACGAGGCCCTATCAACATAGTACTATAGCAAAAACTATAAATATGAGCTCCTAGTCATGTTTATGGGGCATTCAAGTCATAGTAGTAATAGAGATCTTGTATTTTGTTCATTTGAAAGTTAGAATATTTTCTCAAGTGCCCATAGTAGGAGTCATTGAGTGTACGTATCTTTATATGAGCATTGTTGTAGCTAAACCACACTTGCGTGTACGATAATAAAGATGACCTTCTTGATAAACCTTGCAACATCCTAGATAGTTTAAATGTTTTATTCTTGCATTTAATTTTTTAGTTATTTATTCAATGTTTCTCAGTAATTAAGCTAATTAAGTAATTAAGTAAAGCTAAATAGGTTAAATACATAAGTACGACCGCTTTAAGTGTAAACACGTATTCACTTGGTAATCCCAGTAGTGTTATTGTTTGGTGTGCCTTGTAGCATAGCACTTGGTAACCCAGTATCGGATACATGGATTTAAGATGTGTATGGAAAGTCGGACCGAATGCTTATGTTAGGACTAGTTAGAGAATAGTTAATTAGTTAAGCTAAATTAGTTGTTAAATTATTTCATCTCTCTACTTTAAGCACCAAAGAACATAAAACACAAAACAATAAAAATCATATGCCATGATTACATGTAACCATACCATGTGCATTACAAGTATAATTGGGAAGACAATGAATGACCTTTAGGGAAAATTTCAATTGGATCATGTGTGAACGCTTTTTGATTTGTATGCTTGGGCACAGGGGTAGCTCGACTGCTCATCATTGGCATTGTTGCTGGGGACTTTGTTTGTTGAAACATGTGCTATCTAGGATTAGTGAAAATTATTAATATCGTTGGACAAACCCAAGGTCAACATAACTCTCACATGACATATAATTACAAAAGCACACTAATATTTTCTTTGTTTACAAAATGTCTTCTTATTCTTGTAGGCATGAAGGTGTTAAACCATTGGTCCCACAATAATGCAAGGTGGTATATACTCATCTATATGAGTATGTGCTTAACATCACCTTCATCCTATACCAAGATGAGCAATTGTGATGGCGTAATATGGAGGGCAACATTATAATGTCCCTTGATTAATTGGTGCTTGTTCTGTTGCTTCAAATTCTTAAGAACTTAGGGATTTACAATCTTCAAGAAGAGTATGTTGTGCATGACTACAATTATCGAGACTACCATCCCACTAACACAAAACATAGGAGAGATTGACATTAGGAGAAGCATCATGAGGTTGTAAAGGAAAAATACTTCACCAATTCCTTATTCTTGCTAAACTAAGGTGACAATGAGGATCCTCCCTTTGAGGGCTTTCAACATGAAAATTCTCCACCCCTGGTTACTAATGATGGTGGTGTGAACTTGAATCTACATTCTACTATCAACATTTCAGGTTCAAGAAAAGATGGAAGTCAAGATAGGAGCTCGAGTAAGCATCAAGATAATAGAAAATTTGATTA
The DNA here is from genome assembly GCA_015680685.1 of Gnetum montanum. NCBI lineage: Eukaryota > Viridiplantae > Streptophyta > Gnetopsida > Gnetales > Gnetaceae > Gnetum > Gnetum montanum. Next base: position 872,939 of record MNCI01027688.1, read on the forward strand.
ATGCTATTGTGAGAATTGAAGGGGAGTTGGTAGAAACCATGGTGGTGGTAGTTCTATTCCCTCTTTACCCTCTTCATCTACATCCTCTTCTTCCTCTTCTTCTGATTCTAAAAGACACTGTAGAAAGAATAACTATGATGGAGGTGCTCAATGGGACAACAATACTAATCATCAATCCCATAATTAACAAAGGGGTAACAGAGTACATCATCAGTGACAATGGAATAATGATAATGATGAGCCTTTGTTGGCAACTTAGAGCATGCTTAACATTATAGAGGTAGTTAAGATCCCAACTAGGCATGTGAAAGATGTCAAATTAAGTGCTTAGACATGAACAATATCCCAAGATTTGAGGGGGATATAACTTTGATTTGTAGACACATATACAAGGTTTTCATGATGCCTGTGCCTTGTAGAACATTGAAAATGATTGGTAGAAACTCAAACGATTCCCTAGGATACTCATCAAGGAGGCTGAAAGCTAGTACTGGTCCTTAGAACTGAAATCTATCCATCGATGGAGTACAATGCTCGAGCTATTTAATGATAAATACTAGATGTACTCTAGACTGTCCAATCTAGGAAGGAAAATCCAAGGCTAGAAATATGAAACACATGAACCCTTGGATGATGCCATGGGTAGATATTATTCTCTCTTACATTGATGCCTTAGCCATGGTTATTCTTAGAGGGAACAACTCTATCACATCATAGATGGGCTCAAAGTAGAAACCAGAAGAACTCTTGGGGTTTATGTCCAAGGGAGACTATTTGAACTAATAGCTCATTAGATATAAATGCTGATAGAGTAGGTAGCAAAAGAAGAAGGTGAGTTGTGAAAAAGGAAAAGTATAAAAGAATATAATAGAGACCCTTCCATTAGGAAAAGGGAGGTTCGATTTTGTGATGAGGAGTCACCTCTCGATGAAGTGATAAACAAAAAAATATTTTTCATATAAAAATTAGTTTATGATATTTTAGAAAAGGTTGATAAACTATGAAATATTTGGATAAAAAACTCCAAAATACTATGAAGATTGCTAAAGCATCCAAAGAGCACAATAGCGATCATGATTGTAAGAGGTAGCAAGATGCAAAGTGTGCCTACTAGAGAGGTAAGGGGAAAGATGCTATAGTAGAAGAAGTTGTGGAGATAGATTCTAATGATGATGTTGGATGTGAAATCTATCAATATGAACATCTTAAGGCATGTTGCCCTATGGGGTTACGCTTACAAGATTATGGAATGTACACGTTGAATCCTCGACTAGATGGAGGCAAGCACCCAGATGATTACCTTCTCCTCAAGGCAATCCAAGGTAATTCCACCAGCAACAACAAGCTTATTATCCAAGGGGAGCTCCACCACAACCATATGAGTAATACCAATAGTAGCACCAACCACAATAATGGGGAATGCCACTGCCAAGATAGCAGTACCCTTACAGGTAACCAGATCCATATGGGTACTATGTTTAACAACTTATTTCTCCATGAAGCTCTCTACAAGTCATACCTCATTCAAGCATCACTATTACCCTCTAGAGTACTATCAAACTCATTTACCATCTACTCAAGGAGAGCATCCATATCCATACCATCCTCCACATGCATCTACACACATCCCTCCACCATCAACCTAGTTACCTCCTGCTCTATCCATGTAGGGTGAAATTCCCCCACACCCATAGTAATGAAATGCTACAAGGGATATACATTCAGAATCAGCCTTCTAGTTGAGTGGTTCAAATAATCAATCTAGGAAATTATTCTTTTTCTAACCCAATAGTTCTCCCAAACCCTCACAACCTAATGTAGCTAGGTGCCTTGCATCTTTAACATCCTCATCCTTTGCATTAAACACATTCAAGTATCCTTCAAACCAAATGCTACCTAGGATCCACATTGATGGGACATGATATGGCATCCGCTGCAATATTGCGTCCCCTATGATATCACGTACACAATATCGCGTCTTTCCCTACAATATTGCGTATGCAATATCGCAGCGCGTCGCCAAATCTATAAATAAGAGGTGGCTCTCCCTTGTTTCAGAATCTAGATCTAGACCCTTAGCGAAACTCTAGCAATTTTACCTCTCCAAAGATAGAATAATTTCCATGTGCCCGCAGTAGGAGTCCCAGAGTGAACAGATCTTTATTCGAGCAAATATTGTACTTGAGCACAAGTTTGTGTATGGAAATAAAGACAAACTTTTGGATAAACCTTGCAGTGCATGGATTAAGCTAAATAGGACTTTAATTATTGTTATTTATTTTTCATCATTTAAATGCTTTATTAGTTAATTAAATCTCTCTCAACCCTTCTCTCCTAGTTAAGTGCATTCAGTACGACCGCTTTGAGCACGTGTGTTACACTTGGTAATCCCAGCAACGAATAGCATTTGGTAATACCAGAAGGTTGCATTAGCTCAGGGTGTGAATGGTAAGTGGGAATAGATACTGATGCTAGGCATTAGAACTTAGTTAGTTAAAATTAGTTACTTAGTCTCTTCACCCCTTTACCTCATTAGCATAGGCGATAAAACATAAAAGATATAAAAATCACATACCTTAGACTCACTTAACCATACAACCGTGACAAATACAAGTGAGTTTGTGAAGACAAAAAATGATTAACCTTAAGTGTTCCATAAGGCATGTAGGCACTTAATCTATGAAGTTTGACCGGATCGCTTGTGTAACGCTCGTATTCATATGGTTGAGTGTAGGGGTACCTCGCCACTCATCATTGGCACTGTTGCTGGGGACTAAGTTGTTTGTGCACATAGGAAATCATCCACATCACTGGGAAGCTTAAACGAACCCTTAGGGTTAATCAGAAGAAAATTTAAAAAATGGTCAATAGCACACCAACAAGATAACAATGTCTTCTTCTTCTCATAAAAGCACTTCACCACCTAGGAATCACACAAGAGACAGTCGGCGATCTAACACACGTAACTAAGAACCGCCAGTTCCTCAATAGTATCGGGTAGTGTATAATCATCACGATGAGTATATACCTAATTTACCTTTATCCTCCATCAGGACGAACAACTGTGTTGGTGTGATTTGCAAGATAACATAGTATTACCTCCATATCGTGCAGTCCCAAACATGCTCCTTTATGCTCTTGCACAGATAGACATGATGAAACTATACACTGAATACGTTGCAAAAGATTATGACACAAGGGATTACCATCCCATAGTAGTGCAACGTCTAAGGGACTCGTGGTAGGAGAGCTACCATACATCGTTGAAGGGCAAGGGCCCCCATAATGCTTCGTCCATCATTAGAGAAATTAGGGGTGAAAAACCTATTTCAATAGGTTTTCCACAAAATGATGTTCCCCCTCCTAACGATAGTGTTGAGGTGGGGTATCAGAACCTATGCTCTACGATTCACAACCCTGGTTCTGATCCCCATGAACACTAAGTGTTCACTGAGGGAACAAAAACACATGACAAGGATGGACATTCAGATCGTCATCACGATCAGGGCCGTAGCCACCGAAGAGAAGGTAAGAAACATCGTCATGGCAATGGTTCTCCTTCTTCTTCCTCTTTATCACACCATTCACCCTCTCCTTCCACATCAGGACGCAGTCACAAAGAGCACAACGGTGAGGATAAGGGTAAGTGAGATGAGAGACCTTGACGAGAGAGTCCAAAGCGAGGACAAGAGAATTCTAGAGAGTTAAGGCATGAAAGAAGGGATAGGGAACCACATAGGCATCATAGACGTCATGAGAGAGATGATCATGATGAACCCCTACTTGCCACCCTAAGTATGTTAGACATTACGGAGGCTATGAGAATACCTAAAAGGCACCAGAAAGATAGTCGGATCAAGAGACTAGACATGAATAATATCTCATGATTCGAAGGGGGATACAACGCTAATCTGTAGAACCACATACAGGCATTCCACGATGCCTGTGCATTGCAAAATATTGAAAAAAAGTGGTAGAAGTTAAAGTTGTTCACTAGGACACTCATAAAAGAAGCGGAAAGTTGGTATCGGTATTTAGAGATAGAAACCATTAGGAGGTAGAGTACAATGCTAGAATTGTTTAACGATAAATACCAAACATACTCCAGAGTGTCCAACTTGTGTAAGCAGATCCAAGGATGGAAGCCGAGTAATCACGAACCCTTGGATGCTTTCATGGGTCGATATTACACATTGCTACATCGTTGCCCAGGCCATGGTTATGCACACTGGGATCAACTACGCCACCTTGTAGATGGGCTAAGACATGAAACCAAGAGAACCCTTGGGACATATGCCCAAGGGAGATTATCTAAACTTAGGTTTTACAAAGTTCATAGATTGTTGGAGCAAGTAGCTAAAGAAGAAGGAGAGCTACGGAAAAGAGAAAGCACAGAAGAGTACAACCGCGATCCTTCCCTCTGAAAGAGGGGAGTAAGATTCTATGAGGAAGAGGATGAGTCACCACTCGAAGAGTTGGTGAATAGAAAAACCTTGCCACTTCAGAAATTAACAATAAAAGTGTTAGCTAAGGTAGATAAAATATGGAGCTCCTTAGATAGTAAAATTGAAACTATCCTAAAAATCATAGAGGAGTCTAAGGAGGAACAAAGTGAAACACCGTAGAAATTGCAAATTGGCCTCAGGCAAAGATTCATGATTTAGGCGAAGGTTCGAGACAGAAATCCAGAAGACAAAGCAGGGCAAAGAGGCGCGCAGTATCAAGTCTCCAAGTTCCTTATAGATTCCAATCTTACTGTGTTTTCTTTCTTTATGCTACATTACGCAACATAGCATAGTGTCGCTCAGCGTAACTCTGTTTAACGTAGCCCGATAGCAGAAAGTAACTTACTTCGGCAATTTTGACGAAGTTTAAAGTTTAAGACTTGTCACATATTCTGCTAAGTCTTTTGTTCAAGATTGAGTTTACACTCCGTTACGCAGAGTAGCGTAATGAGCTTTAAGAAAAGCAAAGTCAGAGTCAAAAGAAGTGCAGCAGATTAACTTCTTCCTTTTCGCAGATTGGTCGATTTACGCTCATTACGCTACATAGCGTAGGTAAGCGTAAATTTATTGTAAAGTTGACCATCTTACGTTATATTAGGCTTTGCGGCATAAATGAGCATAAAATAGCTTGAATCAACTATTTTCATGTTTTATTACGCTCTGCCACGCGATGTAGCGTGAACGAGCGTAATGCAGCTCACCAAACATGCACCTATTATCCACACGCACAATACGTTGATGAGCGTATTGTGCGTAATCATGGAGCAGCTTTAGCGAAAGTGGTCGACAGCGTACTTTGCCCCCCTTCCCAAAAACATGACGTGACATGACCAATTTCAACATAAAGTTTACCAAGTCAACGGTATTTTGAAGGTTCGAGACACGTGTCATCAGGACCGTGCGTTCTCCACAGGTTGTCGAACTTATAAATACTCCAGTTAACAAAGAAACAAGGATCGGCATCTTAAACTTTTGGCAGCATCATCTTTTAGCAGAGACAGAAGACATTTTGCTTAACCATTAGTAGCAGGAGCAATCAGTCCTTTGGCGAAAATACAGCTCTCTCCATTGGCGATCATTGGCAGTTTTGACCAGAGACTACCCAAGGCAAAAAGAGCAGATCAGAGATCGAAAGATCATCTGGTGCGGTTTGGAAGGTTTATTGATCAGAAACAGTTGATCAATAGACGTCAGAGCTTGATCTTCCTTGCATCCCATCTTTGGCTTACGAGGTAGATCGGACTCCATTCTATACTTCTTGTTGAACAGTTTTCTTGTTATTTTGTGTATGCTTCGCACAAGATAAGTGGAGCTTTTCCATTGGAACTTTGTATACAATATACTTAGTTTTCGGGTCAAAGCGTAGATCTTGGGATTGCGCATTTTTCTTAAATTCGATTCTCCTTGTCATGATAACGTTGTCATTATTGCAATTTATCTCCATCGTTTTCTTCTCCTTTTGTGATTCATCGAATCAGATTGTTCCACGAAATATCTATAATATTCGTTGATTTACTGATTGAGTAAGTCCCTATCTAATCGACAAGACCGTTCAGGGCATTGCAGATTCGTTTTCTCCAGCACGGCCCTCACACGGATCCATGGTTAAGATTGTGTACATGGATTTTTGTTTGGTATTTTCTAGCTGCCGACATTTTCTGTCATTACACAAAGTAGTGACCATGATAAGAAAAAGTGGAGAGATTCAGACCATGCAGGTAGCAAGGGTAAGGGAAAAATGACTATCGCTGATGAGGTTGTGGATTCCGACACAGACAATGATCGTGGATGTGAGATCTACCAACATGACCATCCTAAGGGATGTTGCCCAATAATCTCACATTTACAAGAGTCTGGGGTGTATGTGCTCAACCCAAGACTTAATAGAAGGCAAGCACCCTGAAGGTTACCTTATCCCCAAGGTAACCCGAGGTAGTTCCACCAACCATTAACATATTATCCAAGTGGAACTCCATGAAAATCAGTTGGGCAACACTAGCAGTGGCAACACCCATAGTCATGGGGGATGCCACCGCCTAGGCAACAATACCCTTACCGGCAACCAAACCCATATGGTTATTACATTTAGCAGCTGGTTTCTCCAAGTGACTCTATGGGTAACGCAACTCCAAAATGTCACTACTAGGTTTGGGAGTATTTTAGGACTCCTTCTCCTACAGAAGACATACCACATGAATACCATCTTCTGAATCCATCCACCATCATACGCCGATAGTTTCACTACCACCTGCTCCAACAATGTAAGGGGAACTTCCCACTCAACCGCAGCAACATAATGCTACGAGAGCTATAAATCTTCAACTTGCTATTGGTTTTGACAACCGCACGAAGAGAAGACCTTTCTTCAGAACCAAAAGACCAAAAAAGCTCCCACAACCACAAGCAGTTGAGTCTGTGCACGCTCCTCCAACAAATAAGGCTTCGAAGCTCCCTTCAAGTCAACAATAGGGCTCAATTCATACGGTTATGTTAACACATACCATTACTGACTAGATCAAGGTAGGCCACCTTCCCAGGAAACTCTCTAACCCTGGAAGTCCCTTAATCTACCTCCAAGTTGCTAGGAACGAACCACGTAAGGCTCTTCTTGACTCAGGTTCCGGAGTCAACTTAATCTCACGAGAAATGTATAAAGCCTGGAAACTGCCTCCACTCAAGAAGAGTAATATTCAACTAGAGTTGGATGACCAGTCCGTCACCATTCCCTTGGGATTGGTGAAGGACATTGTTACCACTGTGTGTGGTTGGTCATACCCAGCTGATTTCCTAGTGATAGAAGTCAAAAGTAACAAAGGGGACTTCCCAATTATAATGGGGAGGGCATGGCTTAGCACCATTAATGCATGCATAGGAATCCACGATATTTCCTTGGAAATATCTAAGGAAAACATTTATGAAAAGATCAAGAAGAAGAAAGTTACATGCATCACATATAGTGACTCAGAGCGTGATGACATGGTGGAATGCTCAACATCTCCTACATGCAACTGGTGTGCCCAAGAAACTTAGATACAAAGGTGCCTATATGTAGCAACCACAAAACAAGAGAACACCCAGTAGTTGACAACTAATTAAGAGAGAAGCCCACCAACATGCATGGAATGAACTGGGGGAACAACTTGTAACCACAACAAAAGCATAGATACATTGGAGCATGAACGTCACCGACTTCCACCACTTAACTTGAAAACATCAATTGGGAGAAGTTGGACACTTCTAAAGAATTCAAATAAATGCTCATTACTTTGGATCTCTCCCTTCCAATTCAGTTATGGGGGAGATGGCCACCTATGCTAATCATTCGGGGCCCTCAGTTCTTTTAAGTTTTTGTTTTACACATTTTTGTTTTACAAATTCCTTTAGCTTTTCTTATTTTTGTTTTACAACATCGTTTATACTTTTTCATTTCTTTGTGTATGTGTGTGTGTGTGTTATCCATTTTATTAAGTTTTTCATTTAATAAGTGCCTCAAAGATGGTATGAACCGTATTCCATGGATTGCTAATGTTTGGTTTTTACCTTTAAGTTATGATGTTGATACTAAGGTATGGTTCTTTTGATATGACAGGCAATGAGTCTACTTCATCCATACATCCACAAATTTCTATGGTCTCTCTTGGCTTGGAACTGTACAGTCCCTTTCTCAATAATAAGAACTATAACAAATCGGTGATGGGCATTTTTCAAACTAAGGAAGGACTCAAGGATTGAAAAGGGTGTGACTTTAAGGGAACTTGATGCATTTGTGTTGGCCATTCTCTTGGGTGCTTGGATTTTTTCTTCTTGAGTTTTCTTACTGCTTCGACGTTACTCAATTATCGGGAAGCTAAGTAAATAAAAATAATAAGTCTTTACATGGTGTGGTTCTCATGCATAAACACATAACACAAAAAAAATAGTGAGAATTCCAAGCACACCCCTTAGACGAAATAATCATTTGGGCTACAAGCACTAGTTATGGAACTAAAGTAAACATGTTCCCTCTAACTAAGG
>MNCI01027688.1:886550-931579 GCA_015680685.1 Gnetum montanum
CCTAAGCTAATGGTCAAGCATAGGTAACTAAGAAGGAGATTACAAATATTTTAACAAGAACCATAAGCAATTATAGAAGAGACTGGAGCACAAAACTCAACAATGCCCTTTGGGCTTACTACTCAACATGGAAACTCCCTATTGGCTACTCTCCCTATGAGCTAGTGTGTAGAAAACTTCCAATGCTTCCAATTCAATCTAAGCTTCGTACACTCTCAAAAACCAGTGAACTGAATCTTGACCTAAGTTTAGCACAAAAAGAAAGATTGATCAACCTCAACATGCTTGACAAAAGTTGGCTAGTGGCCCTATCTTTGAATGAAGTACATAAGGAATTAAAAAAGCAATGACATGACCTACAAATATGGAAAGGGAAATTTCAATTTGGAGATAAGGTTCTCTATTGGAACCCCACACACATACCCTAAAAAAAAAGCTCCAAACATTGTGGAAGGGAGCTTATATAATTGATGAAACCTTTCCTTCTGGGGTGATGACCATACATAAACCTGAGAGCCCAAATAAAAAGTAGTTGGTGAACATCCAACAATTGAAGCTTTTCCATGAGCCTAAGCCAGCCAATGCAATTAGATACCTCAACGGATGAACAACCACACTTAATTTTTTAATGTTAGAATACTATAAGACGATGTTTAAAGTACTAATATTGGTTAGTTGGGTAATGGAAAAGCATTGTAATGGGATTTAACCATATTACTAGTGATTATCATTGTAGTACATATCATAAGGGTTTCATTAACAACCATGATTTTTGGAGAAAGTAATTGATATGGGACCGATCAGGCAATGGGAAAGCATTATGATGGAATTTGGCCATGTAACTAGTGATTGTCATTATAGTAAGTCTTAAACCTTATCTAGGATGGAAGTGAGGAAATAGAACCTAAGGTAACTATAAGGTTGATACTAGCTAGAGCATAATCCCATAGTTAAAAATTATCATACATGAGGATTCTAACACAATAGATGAATATTGACATACATGATCATTATTTGTAGTTAGTATCAACTTTTTAGTTATTTCAAAAGTCTAAGATCAAAAACTTTAGGAAAGCACCATGGACAGAATAATTTATGATATATGGTTAATTTATGAATTAATGTAATCATCAATGATCGTACTTAATGAAGATGCTAACATTTATGTTTGGTATTTTTTTTCTACCTCTAATGGCATGTTTTATAGCATTGGGCTTCATCTTCCAAACTATTCTAGGTGGCATCATGAAGCATGGTCACTCTGATCTACTTTAACCCTTCAAATAAACTAAATCCAAATAGTATGTAAAATAAATTAATATCTATTAAACATGAAAACTTGCTATCTCCTATTAATTCTAGAATAAGATTACAAATATAATAGATCCACAAACCCATTGAACATCATATTAAAACACTCATATACTCAATGATATTGTAGAGCATGAGGCTCTACAATCACATACATGATTGATCTTAATGCAGGGTATAATTGATCTAGACCTCTTCTTCACATGTAAGACTAAGATCCAACAAACATAAAGAGACACAATGACTAATTCCAACATACATAATTAATGATTGAGATGCACATAACTTTCATGCAATCTCTCATCACTTTCCTCTTCAAAACATACAAACATGATTAATATTTATTAAATACAAGACCAAGACCTTAGGAAAGCCTTCCTCATGATCAATCTAGAGACTCTTGAATGTTTTCAATCTTGGATTTGACATTTTTATTATTATTTCCTCTTTCTAATCATTAGTTTGAAACCTTTTCCTATTTGAACTAGAAGTTTATAAGCTTGACAAGACATCTCTCTATGAACCCTATCATTTAAGTAAGAAATCTATATGCAAGATTAGATATCTCTTATGAAGATAAGACATATTCCATAAGTGTATGAAATTTATCTAGAGACATATTCTATTTTGTTAAGACGTCTTCTCTCTTATTCAAGAAATCTCTAGGAGAATTGGGATGTCTACTATCAACTACCAACTCTTAGGAAAGTTGTCCCCTAGATGATCAAGATGTCTCTTATGAATGCTTAATACTTAGGTAAGACATATCCCAAGCTTTTAAAAAACTTTGGTCTTCCACCCATAGAAATGAAAAGGGATTTGGAAAAGGTTTCCTTATACTACCTCTCCCATCCTCTAAAAGGTAAAATTTAGATAAATAATTATGTAAGGATAGAAGTGATTCCCCACTCAAAAATTTTTATCTCATGTACCCATACAACATCATCAATAATTTAATTCTTCTAATGGATAAATTACACATGCCTCTTTACTCCACAAGTGCTAGAAGCTTCTCTCTTGCTGAGTACCATTGTCTTCCTCTTCTATGAAGGCTTGGACTTATTAATAGCACCCTTCAACTCATTGATTCTACCTTGTAAGATCCATCATCTGCTAGTCCATGGTAATGCACAAGACTTGTAACATTAAAAATAGAATACATACATCATTTGGTAAGTCAATTTCCAAATACTTTTTATTGATTTTGACATTTATCCTAAGAGGATCCATCTTTTTGGTCTTTAATTTTGAGAAGTTGATACCTCTTAATCTCTTCTTCTTCATGTGCATCCAAACAATATTACTAATAGAAAATTTAAACTTCATCTTGCCCTCATTCCTTGTAAGGATTCATTCTTCAACCTTCTTCTCAAGATTTACCTTTACTTGAGCATGAAGGTCCTTCATCTCTTGCACAAAATCTATACTCAATTAAGCTTCTCCATTAAAGATTCTATTATTATCCACCATCTTTGATGAGTCACAAATTGGCTATCTAGATGAGGCCTCATTGACTAGGCCCTATCAACTAGGCCCCACCAACTAGGCCTCATTAGTGCATCATTTTATGCATTGACATGGCTCCATCAACACATCATTTGATGCATTGAGATGGCCTCATTAACGTAGAGTTTTTTCTTGCCTATGAATATGTGCCAACCCGATGTGTTTAGGAATTAGTCTATCATAGTGTAGCAAAGCTCTTGTAGTTTTTCTATTCAAAAGTTAGAATATTTTGTTGAGTGCCTACAACAAGAGTCATTGAGTGTATGGATCTTTATTTGAGCACTATTTTACCTGAGCATGATAGTGTGTGCAACAATAAAGATGAACTTCTTAATAAACCTTGTAGCATTCTAGATAGTTTAAATGTTTCATCCATGCATTTAATGTTTTCTGTTATTTATTTAGTATTTTCTAGTAATTAAGCTAATTAAGTAGTTAAGGGAGATAAGCTAAATAAAAATTAAGTAAACACATAAGTACGATTGCTTCAAGCATATGTATGACATTTGGTAATCCCAACAATGCTTAATGCTTGGTAACCCAGCAATGTCATACGTGTTCAAGATGTGTATGGAAAGTGGGACCAAATACTTATGTTAGGACTAGTTGAACAGTAGTTAGCTCATTAAATTAAAGTAGGTATTAAATTACTTTATTCTCTATCTTGTTTATTTCAAGCAAAAAAATCATAAAATATAAAATGACAAAATCATGTGCCTCAATTACACTTAAACCATATCCTTGATCTTCACAAGTGTAGTTGAGAAGACAACAAATGTCCTCAACGTAAAGTTTACTTCTAGAGAACTAGTGTACCAAAAACTATAGAGTCCACAAAACTTGACCGAATCACATGTATGGTTGGGCGTAGGGGTACCTCGCCGCTCATCATTAGCATCATTTCTGAGGACTCTTTTTTGTTGAAACATGCACTATCTAGTATTAGTAAACATTATTAATATCATTGAATAAACCCCAAGTTCAACATCATTCTCAAATTATATAATTACATAAGCACACTGATATTTTATTTTTTTGTGAAATGTCTTCTTCTAATAGGCATGAAGATGCTAAACCATTGGTTCCATAAGAGTGCAAGGTGATATATAATCATCCAAATGAGTATGTACCTAACTTCACCTTCATCTTTCATTAGGATGAACAACTGTGGTGGTGAGACATGGAGGGTAACATCATAATGCCAACCAATAAATCTATGCTTGGGATGCTACTTCAAAATCTTAAGAGGTTGGGCATCTTAGATCTTTAGGAGGAATATGTTATACATGGTTATGACACTTGGGAGTATCACCTCACTAAAACACAACACAGGAGAGATTAACACAAGGAAAAGCACCATAAGTTTGTGAAGGGAAAACACTTCACCAATCCCTTGTTCTTGCTAAGCCAAACCAACAATGAGGATCCTCCCTCTGGGGGTTCTCAACATGAAGATTCTTCATCCTCTATTATTGGTGATGAGGGTATGGCCTTGAACCTATATACCACTATTAATAAACTAGGTTCAGGAAAAAGTGGTAGTCAAGGCAAGGACTCAAGCACGCATCACGATGATAAGGAATCTAAGAATTGTGGTCATGACAAGCGAAAAGGTGATGGTGGACACCATGGTGGTGGTGGTTGCCCATCTTTCTCTTCATCCTCTTCATCCAATTCTAAAAATTTCTCTTCACCTTCTAGTTTTGATAGAAGCCATTAGAAAAATAATCGTGATGAAGGTAATCAAAGAGACAACAATGATCATAGAGCCCATAAAGAATGAAGGGGTGGCAAAAACCATCATTGGTGTCATTGACACCATGATGATGATGAACCTCTATTGGAAACTTGAAGCATGCTTAACATTATAGAGGTGGTTAAGATCCCAACTAGGCATGTGAAAGATTGTTAGATCAAGTGCTTAGACATGAAAAATATCTAGAAATTTGAGGGGGGATATAACTCTAATTTACAAAACCATATACAAGCCTTCCACAATGCTTGTGCCTTACAAAAAATCCAAAATTACTAGTAGAAATTGAAGATATTCCCCAAGATACTCATTAAAGATGCAGAGAGTTGGTATCAATCCTTGGAGCTAAAATCTTTCCACAAATGGAGTACCATGCTAGAGCTATTTAATGACAAATCCTAAAGGATGTTGCCCTATGATGTCACACTTACAAGAGTCTAGGATGTACATGTTAAATCCTTGACTAGAAAGGAGGAAAGCACCTAGATGATTGCCTTATCCTCAAGGCAATCCAAGGTAGTTCCATCAACAACAATAGGCGTACTATCCTAGTGAAGGTCCATCACAACCATATGAGAAATACCAATAGTGGTAGTAACCACAATCATGGGGAATGCCACCATTAAGATAGTATTACCCTTATAGGCAACTAGATCCATACAGGTACTATGTTTAGCAACCTTTTTCTCTACGAAGTTCAGCCAGTCACATCTCATTCCAACATCACTATTACCCTTCAAAGTACCATCAAACTCATTTACCATCTACTCAAGGGGAGCACCCATATTCATACCATCATCTACATCTATATACACACATCCCTCTACCCTCAACCCAATTACCTCATGCTTCATTCATTTAGGGTGAAATTTCCTCACAACCATAGCAACGAAATGCTATGAGGGTTGTAAATTTGCAACTAGCTTTCTAGCTGAGTGGTTCAGATAATCAACCTAGGAAACAACCATTTTTGTAATCCAACAGTCCTCTGAGACCCTCACAACATAATACGGCTAGTCACGCTATATCTCCAATATCCTCATCCTTTGTATCAAACACATTTGAGAGCCCTTGAAACCAAATGCTACCTTAGATCTATACTATGATGCTAACTCATGTTGTTTCCAATTGGATCAAGGCTAGAAACCTTTCCACAAAATAATCTGACTCATGAAGTCCTCTTATTTACTTACAGATCATTGGATATAAGCCATGCAAGGCTCTTCTTGATTTTGGTTTTGGTGTCAATCTCATCTTCTATGACATGTATAGGGCCTAGAACCTACCACCTCTCAAGAATAGCAATATTCATTTAGAATTGGTAGACCAATTAATCACTATCCCTTTGAAGGTTAGTAGAGGATAGTGTGATCACAGTTTGTGGATGGTCTTATTCCACCAATTTTCTTGTGATAAAGGTAGAAAACTGCAAGGGAAACTTCCTCATGATTATGGGACATGCATGGTTAAGCACTATTGATGCACAAATGGACATCAAGGACCTCTCATTGAAAATCTCTAAGGAAAATGAATTTGAACAACTTAATAAGAAGCAAGTTCCATGCATCACATACAGTGATAATAGGTGTAATTGTGTGTAGAAAATATGGTCCATTAATAGTACATTCATCAAAGCATGAAATTAGTATGCACAAGAAAGAAATATCCAAAGTAGCCATAAAATAGGAGGGCACTCGGTGCCTAACAACTAATCATGATAGCAACACATTATGCATGGAACACTCTAAGGACCTAACATTTGCCCATGTCAAAGGCACGGTTGAACTTGAGTAAGTTCATCACCAACTCTATGATGATGAAAATGATGATACATTTTGGGGAGAGCTGGAAATCCTTGATAGTTTCAAGCAAGACCCCTAGAGTTGAAAACTCTAGCAGTTGACATGGAGTATGCATTTTTAGATAATGGCAAGCTGGTTATCATTGATGTAAATCTTGCTCATAAATCAAAAGATAAGCTATTGAAGGTGGTCAAAAAATGGCCAATAGCCTTTGCATAATCATATCCTAAGTTGACTAGAATCAATCTAAGGATATGCCAGGATTGCATTTACATTGACCTATCCATGAAGCTAAGATAGCAACCACAAAGATGGTTGAACCCCAAGTTGAAGCAGATAGTCAAAGAGGAAATAGAACAACTTCCCAAGGTGGGGTTCATCTATTCCATCATAGATAGTGAGTGGGGTTAGTCCACTCATAATTATAACAAATAAAGGTGGAAAGTGGTGGCTCTACATCAACTTTAGGCTTTTGAATATGGCAACATTTAGAGATAATTTTCCATCGCCATTTGTGGATCAAGTGTTGGACACTATATCTGGGCATTGTTATTATAGCTTCTTGGATTATTATAGTGGTGATAATCAAATATAAAATGTGCTAGAGGATTAGGCCAAAACAACATTCACGAGCCCTTGGGGGACTTTTGCATATTGCAAGATGCCATTCAGTCTATGCAATGCCCCTGTAATATTCCAATGCTTGGTAATTAGGTCTATGCATTGCCCCTACAAAATTCTAATGTCTAGTAATTAGTATTTTTCAATAGTAGATTGGTAGTAGGGTAGAAGTCTTTATGAATGACTTCTCTACCTATGGGGCTACATTTGAGCAAGCCTTGGACTACCTTGAGTAAGTACTAAAAAGATGTGTCAAAAAAAATCTTAGGCTCAGTTAATAGAAAAGCCATTTAATGATCTAGGAAGACATAGTAATAGGACACAAAATTACTTAGGCAAGGATTGAGGTAGACCTGAGAAAGATAAGGTCATCCAGGGAATCACACATCAACTAGAGATAGTCAAATACATCTAATCATTTCTTGGATACATTGGCTACTATCAGTGGCTCATAGAGAATTTCTATAAGATTGCAAAGCCATTGTTTGAGCTTATAAAGAAAGATGCTCCATTAATTTGGACCAAGAAGTGTGAACATGCATTCAAATAGCTAAAGGAAAAACTCATAGAAACTCCAATTCTATAGGCACTAGACTAGTTCAAACCATTTTACATAATGACCAATGCCCATAATTATGCCTTGGGAGCCATGATTACATAGTTGGACAATAAGAAACATCCATATTACATCCACTACATGACCCAAAGCATTATGGGTGCATAGTTGAATTAATAACAATTGAGAAAGAATTAATGGCAGTGATGTATGCTCTTGAAAAGTTTAGATACTATGTGCTTGGCTATAAAGTATTTATGCACATAGATCATAGTGCCATCCACTTCCTAATGAACAAGCTGACAGTGAGCCCTCATATCATACAATGGCTAATGATCTTGCAAGAATTTGATCTCACAATGGTAGATCGAAAAGGGATTGAGAATTTGATCACTAACCATCTCTCTCAGTTAAGATGGGACAATAAAGAGAAGGAGAGCTCACTCTTTGACCAATTTCTAGACAAACTCCTCTTTATAGGAAAAACAACTGACCAAGTTCTTGTAGAAATAACATGGTATGATGGCATCCTCACTTACCTTCTTACTTAGGAGATTCCACAAGATTTGATTTTATGAAAAAATAATAGTTTCTTCATTGAAATAAGTACTTCATGGAAGTCAATGGACACCTTTACAAGGTATGCATTGATGGCTTGATTTGTTGGTGTGTCCTTGATGTAGAACAATTGCACATTCTCCAAGATGCTCATGAAGGCCCTTGTGAAGGCCACTATGTGGGGAGATTCATGATCATAAAAATCCTGATGGCAAGATACTATTGACCTATAATCTTTAGGGACATCCAAAAATTTGTCCTATCCTATGAATGCTATCAATGAGATATTAGGATGATCACTCGAATGGAGGGTTCTCAATAATGGATTCAATCACTAGAGCCCTTTGACATATGGGGCATTGACTTCATGGGTCCCATCACATCCATATCAAATAAAAAGGCATACATCATCGTAGTAGTAGACTATTGCATCAAATGGGCAAAAGAAGTAGCCATCACCGATTGTACGTCATCCATTGCTGCTTGATTTGTACAATAAAATGTTATAAATATGTTTGAGGTGCCATGTCCATTAATTTCTAATAATGGAGCTCATTTTACAGGTGCCACTTTTTGAAAACTCATGCAACGCTTAGGGGTTAAACATAATTTAACAACACCCTATCATCCACAAGCCAATGGTCAAGGTCACTAATAGGGAGGTTACAAAGATTATAATAAGAACTATTAGGAAATATAAAAGAGATTGGAGCATAAAACTCAATGATGCCCGTTGCACCTACTACTCAACATGGAGACTCCCTATTGGCTACTCTCCCTAAAAGTTGATGTATGGAAAACTTCCAATACTTCTAATTCAATCTAAGCTCTGTATACTCTCAACAATCTATGATCTAGACCTTGACTTAAGCCTAGCATAAAGAGAAATATTGATCAACCTAAATGTGCTAGATGAAAATTAATTATTGGCCCTATCTTTGAATCAAGTGCATAAGGCATTCGACAAGCAATGTCATAACCTTAAAATATGGAAAGTAAAATTTCAACCTAGAGATAAGGTTCTCTACTGGAATCCCACACATGTACCCTAGAAAACAAATTTCCAAAAATTGTGAGAGGGACCTTATATAATTGATGAAACCTTTCCCTTTGGGATCATGTTAATCTACAAGCCTGAGAGCCTGCATAAAAAGTAGTTGGTCAACATCCAATAAGTGAAACCTTTCATAGAGCCAAGACAAGCCAATGCAACTACTACCTCATTGAATGGACAACCATGCTCTATATTCTGCATCTCCTCCTTTAAACTCAGTCATGGAGGTGATGACCATCTGTGCTAACCACATACATGGCTCAATTTTTTACTTTTGTATTACACATTTTTTGTTTCAAACTGTTAATTTTTACCTCTTTTTGGTTTTTCATTCTATTGATTTTCTTTATTTTTTGTTTTACAACATTGTTATTATGTTTTATCTTTCTTGAATATTTTATACCTTATTATATGTTTTGCTACTTTTTGTGCATTAATTTTCACTATTTTTGCTAATAAACATGCTTTATTACCCTAGGACATAGTGCCAATGTGTTGTATACTAATGGTGGTTTATGCTTAATGTTGTGATTATCAATGTTTGGTTTCTACTTTTGAATTATGATGTCTGATGACTAAGACATGGTTTATTTTTCATGGAATTGACAATGAGTCCACATCATCCACCCATCCACAAACTCTATGGTTTTCCTTATTTTGGAAGTTTGAGGTCCCTTTCATTAAATAAACTTTTAATAAATTTGTAACCCTAGTAGTTTCCAGAATTGGAAAGGATTCAAAAGTTTGCACATGGTGTGACTTCAAGGGGACTCAATACTCGTACTCTTCTACTTACTTGGGTCCTTAAGTGTTATCATGGACTTCTTACCATTCCATATCATTCAATAATAGAAATTTGAAAAAAGTCTTTACATGGTGTGTTTCCCATCCAAAAAGAAAGACAAGGAAAAAAACAACAAAACAAATACAAAAAAAACATGATCAAAATTCATAGCACATCCCTTAGATAACTAAATAAGCTACAAGCACTAGTTATGGGACTAGAAAGAAATGTTACTCATGCTTGAAGGTCCCCTCTAACTAAGGCCTTCTCTCACATCCTACCCTCTTCTCTTCTCTTTATGAAATGGTGGTTGTTCTATAGGAATGCTCTAGTATCTTGAGGGGATGGATCAGTCTTGGAGTGGTAATGTGAAGTCATTGAAAGAGGTTGGTTTTGGTTTGGACTAAGGATGGATCTTCTTAGATCATTTTAAACAGAAACTTCACAAGGGACTTCTTATGACCTCAATTCAGGATTCCATCCCACCTTCTTAGTCATCCATCTATGCTACCATAATTCACCTCATTGCCTGTTTCTATGTTATGCTCGATGTCATAGTTTGATGTGTTGGAATTCTTGGATAGATTCTTTTAGATTGGTCCTTAACTTTTCATGATCATTAATTGACTATGGGGCCCAGAAACTCCATAGTTAAGGTTATGCAAAGGTAAAAAGGGCATGTGCCTGCTATGGGGAGAAGCCACTTGCATATCTCAGTTTAGATAGTTAAGTTCCTTAGCTTAGTCATTGCTACAATCCTATCTTTCATGTGCTCCATTGTGCATCCAACTCTATTCTCCTTGAACTCTCATAAAATTAATTTTGCATATCATTTTCTCAATTTTTTGAATTTACTGAGCCTGAACACCCTCTTCTACTATTTTCATCATGTTCATGCCTTTTTAGGCTTCCATTTAACTCCAATTTCACTCAAAAACTCTTTGTATTTTCAAAGTTTGAGCAAAGTCAATGATGATCAACAATAATGTTGACTATGCCTAGTTGATGTAGCCGACCCCATCGACGCAAGCCAAAAACTCTATATATACCACCAAACACTTTGTAATTTTTTATCATTTTCTTCATAATTAAATGGGAGTTTTTCCAATTTTTTTAGAGCCCAAAACCTTCTAGAGTCCATAACTTTTCAATTGTTTATCCAAATCAGTCCGTTCTTCAATCTTGCATCTACTAAAGGTAAGCTCTTAGTCGTGGGGGCCGTAAACCTTAAGGTTCCCAATGAAATTTTTTGAAAATTTTTCTTTCCCCAAAGGGTTAATGAATACAATCATATGAAACCATCAATTTTTGAGAGTTAACCCTTTCAACACCCTCTAGTTTGACTAATTAACATTAAAAAAAATATAAAATAATGATTAAAATTGATGGAATCAACCATAATCACAACTTAGCCAAGTGTAACTATCCCAAGAAGATAAGGTATCCCAATTGTTTTATGTTACACAATAATTGCTCACTCATGGACATGTTTTGATTAAAGATGGCACCAAGACTAAAACCATCATAGGAGGGAGGATCCTCTCAACCAAGGGAGAAATGACCCAAAATTGGAAGGGGCCAACAAGAATAAGCCCAGGAACAGGAGGAGGAAATCCATGCAACAAGACCTCTTCTAGAGGAGCTTGAAGTCGAATCTATTAGATAGATTCCTAAAGAAGAGGTTGCAATAGAACAATCATAGTGAGGAGAGGCACCAAGGCCTATACCAAGACTTGAAGTCACATTAACATAAGCCTACCTTAACACAATCAAGCCCCGTGATGTCCAATGCTAAGTTCTCTAGGAACTAAACTTCAAGACATTCTTGGAGCATGCTTTAGTAGACATAATTGCAAACCTCTCCTATGTGGCCAATCATCAATTCCAATGGGGAGTGGTACATGGAAGAGATGTACCTCTTCTGGAACAACAGAAGGGTAGGCTCCATAATGAAGATCAAGGATATTCAAGTGTCCTACTTGGCTGAAGCCATCATACAAGCTCTTGGGTTACTTAATTCTATGACAAAATTGGTAGAGCTATCTATGCAAGCTGAGCCTGAGGCCAAAAAGGAGTGGACACAGTAGTTTTACAGGGTTGACCATAAGGAGTTTGACACACTCACATCGATGGAGCATGTATACTTCAAGATAGTGACCTATCACCTCAATCCAAAAATGAGACCCAATAAGGTAACTGCCTTGTCCACTCAAGCATGCACTACTCTAAGTAAAATATTTCTAGCAAACCTTCTAAAATTGATCTATCTAAAGATTGAAAAGTGTTTAAAAAAATGTGTGGAAGAAAAACCCTACCTTTCCCATGCATCATTTGAAAACTTTGCAAAAGTGCAGGGATAATCTACTATGCTAATGACATGATTTGACATACTCCCATTGCCTCTTGGTCTGAGGTGATGAAGAATAAGATGCTTGCCATGTCCAAGGAAGAGGAGCAACAACTACCACCTCCACCACCTAATCAAGAAATAAGGTTAGAGGCCTACATAGCGATTGAGCACTTGCATGAAATTTGAGAACAACTCTTGCGTGAGTAGGAGTAATGAGCAGGAACAAATGGTGGATATCCATCTGTATATTGACTAGTGATGATTCACTTTAATGAAGTGGCTCAAACAATTAGTTAGATGGAAGAAAATGGCCTAATAGTTTTAACCCAATGATCAAAGTTGCCCACAAGATTGAATCCTAGTGCCTCAGAGGTGACGATGTGTCTATCTCAACATCATTTATTCCTAGAAATCTCTGGGAATGCCACTTCCTTTTAGTTGTTCTTGGAGAAGGGCAAGGGGGTAACTATACTAGTGATGCAGCACCAAGGTTAGGAGACAGCTGTAGAAGTTGTTGCTAATCAAATTGCAAAAGTACTTAATGCACCTACAACATTTATACTAGACATATCTACACTTCGAGATGTGTAGAAGTCCACAAGAACTATCAGTGGAAGATTGAGTGTATCATAGCATGAAGAGTTGCTAGATCGACTAGTGAGAATTGGGCAATCGACTTGAAACATCTTTGATTTTTTAGATAACATTACTACAACCCAGCAAAGCTACTCAAAGAAAAGCATAAATGCATCATCTTGGAAGGGAAACTTGAAATGGCTCAAGCACAAAACCAATGCTTGGCCATGGAGGTTGTTGAACTATGTGCCCATTTTGCTAATCCCACACTTTTTAGCCTTATAATAACTAGGGATGAATCTTTTTATCAACTTCAAGAATAATTAACATAAGCTAAGGGAATGGTAACAACCATCTTCAACTAGTATGTAGTAGAAGCCAAAACCTACTTAGGTCAAAATGACTTGGTTTAGATGTGCTAGAAAAATGAAACATTGAATACAGAGAATAGTCACTTGCAAAATGTTGATGCGTAGAAATAACAAATGTAGTAATTTATCCATCAATAGTAGGAGCAACTTGCTAGGGTGAACATAGAATTGAGGAAAGTGGCTATAGAGAATTGCAATTTATCTAGGAAGGAATTTTTTCCCCTACACTAGAAATCTACCATTGAAATCGCCACCTAGAAAAATGAGGCTCTCAAATTTGGGAGAGTAAAGAATCACTACCGTGATAAGGTTGGCTTGTAGAAAGAAGTAAATCAAAAACATATCCAAGTAACTAAGGCAAAAGTAAATGACACCCTCTAGCAACTCCAACAAGGAAGAGAGGTATGACAACCCATCATTGATGGGATTGATGCCTACAACAAAGAAGAGATCTTCTTGAAGGAGTTGAAAATTGAAGAAATGAAAAAGTATATGGAATTGACTAATCTTTGATATGTGAACCTAGCGATGTTGACTATTAGGTGGTCGCAATTAGAACTTGAAAAATATATAGCTAGCTTGTACTTGATGTATGAGGCCAAGTTCAGGCACCATAAGGATACCAAGCAAAAGCTTGAGATGCTAAGCACTAAACTTAAGGTTCTTAGGGCATGATTCACCAATCAATGATCAAATATCGAGAACCTGGCTAAGAGAATAAGTGATTATTAGAAGCTACAAAACACATTCAAGGCATTCAATATCAAAAACAAACAATTTGCTGCATAGTTCATCAATGCCAAGGAGCTATTCCCAACAATTCCCTATCCTTGAGATGTGCCCATTCTAGGCCACATTAGCAAAGTTGCATGGACTATGCACAATCCTAGGAGTAAGGAGGAGAAAATGAAAGCATTATTGGATGCTTTTCTCCTCTCACTAGAAATTGTAGTAGTAGTAGGACAGTGACAACAACATTCACCATCGTATGTGCATGAAGTTGGAGAAGGTCCATTTATCCTCCACCGCCTAGGACCATGTGATATTTTTAAATAATCTTCACAACATTAGAGGGTGTGCTATCTAATTTTTTGTTTAGTGTTTCATTTTGTGTCATGAATACCACAATTTATAATTTTGGTGGTCTGTACACCTAGGCACTTAGTTTTGTCATGTAGTTTTGTTGAGTCATGTGCTAGTTAATAATTCCACACCTTAACAATTTTGTAAAGAACTTTAGGATGACTTTTCATTCAATCATGGTGGTATGATAAGTCACAAATTAGTTGCATTGACAAGACCTCATTGACTAGGCCCTGTTGATGCATTATTTGATGCATTGACGTGGTCCTATCAACATAGGGTCTATTCTTACCTATCAATGCATTCCACCCCATCATGTTTAGGCATCAGTATATCATAGTGTAGCCAAGCTCTTGTCATTTTTCTATTTGAAAGTTAGAATATTTTTCCAAGTGCCCATAGTAGGAGTCATTGAGTGTATAGATCTTTATTCGAGCACTATTGTACCTAAGCACGATAGTATGTGCAACAATAAAGATGAACTTCTTGATAAACCTTGTAGCATTTTGGATAGTTTAAATATTTCATTTATGCATTTAATGTTTTTAGCTATTTATTTAATGTTTGCTAATAATTAAGCTAATCAAGTAGTTAAGGAAGATAAGTTAAATAGAAATTAAGTAAACACAAGTACAACCACTTCAAGCATGTGTATGACATTTGGTAATCCTAACAACACTTAATGTTTGGTAACCCAACAATGTTATATGTATTCAGGATGTGTACAGTAAGTGGGACCAGATACTTATGTTAAGACTAGTTGAATAGTAGTTAACTCATTAGATTAAAGTAGGTATTAAATTACTTTATTCTCTATCTTGTCTATTTCAAGCATCAAAACCATAAAATATAAAATAACAAAAATCATTTGCCTCAATTAGACTTTAACCATACACTTAAGCTTCACAAGTGTAGTTGGGAAGACAACAAACATCCTCAACATAAAGTTTACTTCCTAGAGAACTAGTGCACCAGAAACTATAGAGTCCACAGAATTCAACCAAATCACATATGAACGCTTTATGATTCATATGGTTGGGCATAGGGGTACCTCACCGCTCATCAATCTTCAAACAAAAATCATAATTAATCTCAACTAAGCTCTTCCCAATAGTTATATGAAAAGTATTATTAAAGGAAAACTCAGCATGACACAATAAGTTTTCCCACCTATTAGAATATCCTTCACACAAAATACTCAAAATATTAAGCAAATATTTATTAATTACTTTAGTTTATTCATCAGAATATGGATAATATGCACTAGAAAAATTCAATTTCAATCCTAAAATCTTACAAAGAAATGTTTAAAAATGACTAGTAAACTTGGAGTCTTTATTATTAATAATATTCAAAGGAATTTCATGCCACCTCAAAACATGCTAGAAAAACAAATCTACAATATGAGATTCATCACTTGCCTTGTTACATAAAATGAAGTGTGCCATCTTAAGGAAATTTTCCACCATGAAAAAGATAATATCATTTTTACTTTTGGTCTTTGAAACCCCACTCACAAAGTTCATTAACACATTTTCCCAAGAATCTTTTGAAATTGATAAAGGCATATAATATCCATTAACCCTTTTAACTCCGTGAAATTTCTAACATGTCAAACATTCCTTAAAAAATTTGAAGACTTTAAAGGTCATTCCAAGAAAAAAAATAATGTCTACTCACAAGATCTGATATCTTATCTCTGTCCATCTGATCTATCATGCCATCATAATGTTTTTCAATCAAAGTTTTCTTTCTAAAATCACAACTGGAAATACAAACTTTTCCATTCTTGAATAATAGTTCATCTTGAATATAATAGTCCCTCTATTGGTCTATTCTACTTAACAATGGTTCTTTAAGACTTCTCCAAACTTTCCCAAAATCTAAATCATGTTCATACAAATTAGCAAAATCATGCATACCGTCCATATGAATCATGCTAAAATTCACCACATGCATTCTAGATAATGCATGAGTCACTACATTAGTCTTTCCACTTTTGTGATTGAGAAAAAAATTTGAATTTCTATAATTATACAACCCACTTCATATGTTTGGCACTCAACTACTTTTGGGCATTAAGAAATTAAAGTGTTTTATCATCAGTCATCAAAGTGAACTCTTTGAATAAGAAGTAACATCTTCAATGCTTGATTTCTTGAAGAATAGTGCACAATTCCTTCTTATACACATTTTATTTCTACTGTAGCTCATTCATTTTTTCTAAAATGAAAGTAATGGGTCCTGCTTCTTGTGAAATCATCCCTTCAATGACAAGTCCAATCACATCCATCTCAATCTAAAAAAGCTTCTAAAATTATGGTATTGTAAGAACAAGTTTATTGGTAATTTTTGCATTTAGCAAGTCAAAGATTCTTTGGGTTTCATTATTCCACTTGAAATTTTAATTCTTTTTAAGAAAAGCAACATAGGTCATGATATACCACTGAAACTTTTGATGAATCTATAAAAACTTGCTAAACCAAAATGATCTTACCTCCCCAACATTTCTAAGACTTGGCTAGTCTCTAATAGTCTTTACCTTGGTAGCCTTCAACTTGATTTGATTTTTAGAAATTAAATATCCCAATTATGTGATCTTCCTCTTGAAGAAGTAACTCTTCTTCACATTTATCACCAAATCTACCTCCTTTAAGTTAAGATAAACACTTCTTAAGTGATCTAGGTACTCCTCCTTATTAGAGTTGTACACTAAGATATCATCAAAAAAATAATACAATAATTACAAATAAAATATTTTAGGACATTATGAATCAACTTTATGAATGTGGTAGTATAATTTATGAGCTCAAATGAAATAACCAACCACTCAAATAATCCATCTAGTATCTTAAAATATGTCTTCCATTCATCACTAGGCTTAATCCAAATTTCATGGTACCCACTCTTTAAATTAATTTTACTAGTAATCTTTGCATTAGTAAGGATATCAAGGATGTATCTATCCTTGGAATAGGAAATATGTGCCTCATTATTATCCTATTCATAACTATTCAATGAATGCATATTTTCCATTCTTCACTATTCTTCTTTGGTAAAGGTATTCCTGGAACTACTCAAGGAGAAATTAACTCCATTAAAAAGCCTTTTGAAAGTAACTTCTCTAGTTGCCTTTTTAATTTAGTCCTCTAATTTGGTGTAATCTAGTATGCTCTTTCATTTAGAATGGTAGAACTAGGAATGAAGTCAATTTGGTGCTAAACATTTCTCATTGATGGAAATCCATCCAATTCCCAGTTGAACACATTGAAAAATTGCTCCTCCAAGCCTAGCACACCTACAAGAAGATCCACTTACATAACATCATGGTTAGAATAAATATTTTATATAATTAAAAAACAAAAACTTGCCTCATCATGTTCCTTAATATATTCGCTATCCCTAAGCAAAATTAAGAAAGAATTAAGTGAACTTTACTACCTTACTTATTTAGTTATCATAGGAGTCAACTCATGGATTCCATTAGGTCTAGTTTCACTTCATAAATTCCATGCTTCATCAAATTGAGCACCATTATTATAGGAACTAAATTGATGAGTCACAATATTGGGACCGTGATATCAGATCTGCGATCTTAGGTCCACAATATCAGAGCCCGCCAAGCGATATCAAACACCTGATGTCAAAACTTGTATCATTGCCTATAAATAAGAGACCAAAGCACTTGGTTTGGTAGTTAGTTTCTTAGTCCCTTAGCCATACTCTTGCAATTTTCCCTTTCCAGAGTTAGAATTATTTCTGGGTGCCTGTAGTAGGAGTCATAAAGTGAATGGATCTTTATTCGAGCATTGTGTACTTGAGCACACCTTGTGATCAGAAATAAAGATGAACTTTGTGATAAACCTTGCAACATTTAGAATAGCTTAATTATTTTATTTAAATGTTATTTATTATTATTCACTACTCTCATTAGTTAATTAATGTAATTTTTATTGAATTGTTAATTATCAATGAATTAGCACACTCAATATGACCACTTCAAGCATACATGGGAACACTTGATAACCCAGTAACGGATAGCGTTTAGTAATCCTAGTAGTGTTACACTAGTTCATGATGCGTCTAGCAAGTGGGAATGGATGCTGGTGTTAGGACCAGTTAGAGAATAGTTAACTAGTTAAATCAAATCAATTATTAAATTATTTCATTTCTCCACTTTAAGCACTAGGAACATAAAACATAAAAAGCATAAAAATCATATACATCAAGATTACTTAACCATACAATTGTGCCATATAAGTAAGCTTGGGAAGACAACAATTGCATAACCCATCCTTTTTCTATGTAAGTGCATAATAACTTAATCCTTGGAATTTGATCGGATTGCACGTAAATGCTTGTATTCGTATGGTTGGGTGTAGGGGTATCTCATTGCTCATCATTGGCGCTATTTCCAAGGACTTTGTTGTTTGTGTGTTGATTAGAACTTAGGAAATCTTTCCATTATTGGAATGAACCCTTAGGGTTAGTTATTCTACAATGATTAGAAAAAGAGTATTGCACACTAAATAATCAATCATGTCTCCTTCTTCTTATGAGAGTGCTTCACCGACTAGGTCTGACACAATGGACAATCAGAGGCGTAGTACACATGATGACCCACTAGTGCCCCAATAGTTTCATGTGGTATACGTTCATCCCAATGAGTATATACCAAAATTTACCTTTATCCTCCACAAGGATGAACAATTGCATTGATGTGATTTAGAAGGTAACATAGTGTTACCTTCCGATCACTTAGTCCCAAGCATGCTTCTTCGTGCCCTCACATAAATTGGTATGCAGCACTTACAAGTGGAGTACGTTGTGCATGAACACGACTCAAGAGAGTATCGACCCACAAAGGCACAATGCCAAAGGGACTTACAAAAGGAGAGACATTACAAATCTATGAAGGAAAAGTGGTCTCAAGATGTTCCGTATGTCCTAAGTGAAAATGAGGGTGGTAAACCTACCTTGAGAGGTTTTCCACAAAAAAATGTTCCTCTCGTTGACTTTGGTCAAGGAGTTGTGTATCAGAATCTTCACTCAACTATTCATAACCCAGGTTCTGATACCAATGGACATAAAGGATCCAAAAAAGGAACATGAACACATGACATTGATGGACATCCCAATTGTAACCATGACCGAGGCCAAGACCACAAAAGAGAAACTGATAGGAATCGTCATGTTGCTATTCCCCCTTCCTCTTCACCTTCATCATCTCCTTCCCCCTCTCCTTTAGGATCCAAAAATAGTTGTAAAGGGAAAGACCATGAGGAAAATGGTAAGCAAAAAAAAGATCATAGAAAAAATAGTTGAGAAAGGGGACGAGGGCATTCCAGAGAAACACATTGCAAAAAGAGAAAGAGTAGGGAAAAACATAGGCATCATAGATGCCATAGATAGCGTGATCACAATGAACCTCTACTCACCACCTGAAGTATGCTAGATATAGTAGAGGCCATTAGGATCCCAATAGGGCACCAAAAGGATAGTAGGATCAAAAGATTAGACATGAACAATATCCCATGATTTGAAGGGGGATACAACACTGATCCTCAAAATCATCTACAAGCACTCTATCATGCATGTGCCTTGCAAAATATAGAAAATGAATGGAAAAAACTAAAGTTGTTTCCACGAACACTGATCAAGGAAGCGAATAGCTAGTACTAGTCCTTAGAACCAAAATCCATTCATCGATGGAGTACCATGTTAGAGCTATTCAATGATAAGTATCAAATGTATTCACAAGTGTCCAACCTATGTAAGAAAATCCAAGGATGGAAACAAGGAGGACACAAACCCTTGGATGCTTCCATGGACCAATATTATTCATTATTACATCATTGCCCTAGCCATGGTTACTCGCAAAGGGAACAACTACATCATCTCGTAGATGGGCTTAGGTATGAAACACGAAGAACCCTTGGGACTTATGCCCAAGGAAGATTCTCTAAGCTCAAATCCCATCAAATACAAAGATTTTTGGATCAAGTTGCCAAGGAGGAATGTGAGTTAAGGAAAAGAGAAAGTGCAGAGGAATACAACAGAGATCCTTCCTTCTGAAAGAAGAAAGTTAGATTTTGTGAAGATGAAGATGAGTCACCGCTTCAAGAGATAGTGAATAGGAAGACTTTTCCCATTCAAAATTTTACATCAGATGTATCGACAAGGTAGATTAAATGTGGGACTCCCTAGATGATAAATTTCAAAATGTTCTAAAAATAGTCAAGGAGTCTAGAGAGTAAAGTAGTGATCAGGAGAGGATAAAAAAGAAAGAAGCTAAGTCTGCACATAACAAAGGTAAGGGCAAAGTTGCCATCATTGAAGAGGTTGTGGATTCGGACATAGACAATGATGGTGGATGTGAGATATGCCAATATGACCACCCTAAAGGATGTTTCCCAGTAATCTCACATCTGTAGGAGTCTGGGGTGTATGCACTAAACCCATGATTAAATAGATAGCAAGCACCCAGAAGGTTACCTTATCCTCAAGGTAACCCAAGGTAGTTCCACCAACCTTTGACATATTATCCAAGTGTAGCTCCACCACAACTAAATGAATAGTATCAATAATGACAACACCCACAATCATGGGGAATGCCATTTCCACATCAAAAATACCCTTACCATCAACCTTACCCATACAAGTACTACATGTAGTAGTCGATCTCTCCACATAACTCCACTATTCACGTATCTTCTCAACCTCACTACCAAACCCACGAGTACTATAGAACTCTTTCTCCTAGAAGTTATGTTCCACAAACATACTATCCTTCTCATCCAACTGCACCTCTTCCACCCTTAGCTCCATTACCACCTGCTTCGACTATGTAGGGTGAGCTTCCTGCCCAGTTGTAGGAACGTAATACTACAAGGGCCATCAATCCTCAACCTACTATTGTTTCAAACAACTACACAAAGAAGAGACCTTTCTTTAGAACCAACAGTCCAACCAAGTCCTTATAGCCACAAGTGGCTAATTGTCCAAATGCCTCGCCATCGTTTGAATCTTCGGAGCCCCCTTCAAAGCAAAAATTACACCCAATGCACACAGTCATGTTGACTCATGCCATTACTGATTGGATTAAGGCTACCCATTTTCATAGGAAATTCTCTAATCCTAGAAGTCCTCTTATATATTTGCAAATCACTAGGAATGAGCCTTGCAAAGCTCTTTTGGATTTAGGTTCTGGTGTTAACTTAATCTGTCAAGAAATGTACAAAGCCTGGAACCTACCTCTACTAAAAAAGAGTAAAATTTGTTTAGAGTTGGCTGACTAGTCCATCACTATCCCATTAGGACTAGTGGAGGACATTGT
The DNA here is from genome assembly GCA_015680685.1 of Gnetum montanum. NCBI lineage: Eukaryota > Viridiplantae > Streptophyta > Gnetopsida > Gnetales > Gnetaceae > Gnetum > Gnetum montanum. Next base: position 908,212 of record MNCI01027688.1, read on the forward strand.
CGCCACTATTTGTGGGTGGTTGTATCCAGCCAATTTCCTAGTGATTCAAGACAACAACTGTAAGGGGGACTTCCCAATAATTATGGGAAGGGCATGGCTAAGCACAACTGATGCACACCTAGGCATACATGATCTTTCCCTAGAAATATCAAAGGAAAATATGTTTGGAAGAATGGAGAAGAAGAAAGTTCCATGCATCGCATATAGTGACATAGGGTGCAACTACGTGTAGAAGGCCTGGTTTTTACGACACTTAACATTGCCTACATGCAACTAGTGTGCACAAGTGACTAACATACAAAGATGTCTATATGTAGTAGCCATAAGACAAGAAGGCACCCAGTGGTTGACAACTGACTTTGAAAGCAACTCAACTCTATGCATGGAACCAATTGAGAGCATGTTGATAGCATAGATACATTAGAATAAGTCCATCGTCAACTTCCAAGTTTTGACATCCAAAATATCAACTAGGGGAAGTTGGAAATCCATGACAATTTTAAGCAAGAGTCCCTTGAGTTAAAACCGTTGTCCACTAGTATGGAGTACACATTTCTCAAGGATGGAAAATCGGTAATCATTAACGCTAAGATTTCTCCTCAACAAAAAGAAAGACTACTGAAGATGGTAAACAAATGGTCAAAAGCCTTTGCTTGGTCATATCCCAAATTAACCAGAATAGATCCTTAGATATGCCAACATAGAATTTACACTGACCCCTCCATGAAACCTTGATGATAACTGCAAAGGCGACTGAACCCAAAGCTTAAGCAAGTGGTTAAAGAAGAAATTAAAAAACTTCTAAAAGTTAAGTTCATCTACCCCATTGCTGATAGTGAATGTGTTAGCCCATTAGTCATTGTGCTCAAAAAGGGAGGTAAATGGAGGATGTGTATAGACTTTAGGCTGTTAAACATGGCAACGTTTAAAGACTATTTCCCATTACCATTCATTGATCAAGTTTTAGATCCCATTGCAGGCCATTGCTACTATAGTTTTCTAGATGATTACAACGAATACAATCAAATTCAAATAGCACTAAAAGACCAAGCCAAGACTACATTCACAAGTCCTTGGGGAACATTTGCATATAGGCAGATGTCATTTGGCTTGTGCAATACCCTAGCAACATTCCAACGTCTGGTTCTAAGTATATTTCAGTAGTAAATAGTGAATGGTGTGGAGGTCTTTATGGACAATTTCTCCACCTATGGAGTAGACTTCGAACAAGCATTGGACCAATTAGAGCAAGTATTGAAATGATGTGTAGAAACTAAGTTAAGGCTTAATTAGAAAAAAAGCCATTTATTGGTCCAAGAAGACGTTGTGTTAGGGCATAAGATTTCACAAATAGAGATAGAGGTAGATCTCGAAAAGATTAAAGTCATCTAAGGAATCACTCATCAACCTAAAACTATAAAAGATATCCGATCATTCCTTGGACATACTAGCTATTATAGATGCTTCGTAGAGAACTTTTTAGAGATTACAAAATCATTGGTAGAATTAACAAATAAGGATGCACCCTTTGAATGGACTAAGGAATGTGAACTAGCTTTTCAAACCTTGAAGCAAATGCTTGTAGAAACACCCATTCTACAAGCTCCTGACTAGTCTAGACCATTCCACATAATGACTGATGTGTCCAACTTTGCTTTAGGAGCCATACTTACATAGTTAGATGACCAAAAATGACCCTATTACATTCACTATGCAAGTTGAAGTATTGTTGGTGCATAGCTCAACTACACCACAATAGAAAAAGAGTTAATGGTTATGGTGTTTACACTAGAAAAATTTAGGCACTATGTATTAGGCTATAAGATATTTGTACACATGGATCATAGTGCAATCTGGTTCTTGATGAATAAACCAATAGTGAGCCCTCGCATCATACAGTGGCTCATGATCTTACAAGAGTTTGACCTTACAATGATCGATTGTAAAGGCACTGAGAATGTTGTTGTTGATCATTTATCTCATTTACGATGGGATAACAAAGAGGACAAATATCCAATCTCTAATTTCTTCTCTGATGAACTCCTCTTTGTAAGTATAGTAAATAATCAATTAACCATAGAGACAAATTGATATAGTATCATTCTCACCTATCTTCTCACACAAGAAACACCACAAGGGTTGAACATTAAAAAGAAACAACAGTTTCTTCACTGAGCCAAATATTTCATGAAAATCAATGGACACCTTTATAAGGTATGTTTCGATGGTGTGTTCCCGATGTAGATCAATTGTGAGTTCTCCAAAATGCTCATGAGGGCCCTTGTGGGGGTCATTATGCTAAAGACGAATAGCCATTAAAATATTTCTTATAGGATATTATAGGCCTACATTATTCTGGGATGCTCATCACTTCGTCCAATCTTGTGAGCACTACTAACACGATGGGGGAATGACTACTAGAATGGAGGGTCCACAATAATGGATTCAACCTTTAGAACCCTTCAACATATGGGGAATTGATTTTATGGGACCTATTACACCAATGTCCAATGGAAAAGCCTACATTGTTATTGCCGTTGACTATTTTACAAAGTGGCAGAAGCAGCCACTGTCACTGATTACACATCATCTACCATTGCACGATTTGTTCAACAAAAAATTGTAAACAAGTTTGGTATGCCTCATGCACTTATTTTCAATACTGGTACACTTTTTGAAAGTTGATGCAATGCTTAGGAGTTCAGCATAACCTGACTACTCCATATCATCCTCAAACAAATGGCCAAGCCAAAGTCACCAATAGGGAGACCACAAAAATATTGACATGAACCATTAGCAAATATAGGAAAGATTGGAGCACCAAACTGAAAAATTCTCTTTGGACATACTGCTCTACATGGAAACTTCCTATAGGCTACTCCCCCTATGAGTTAGTGTATGGTAAACTTCCAATACTTCCTCTCTAGGCTGAACTCTATACACTATCTACAGCATGTGACCTCAACTTTGACCTCAATCTAGCATAGAAGGAGTGTTTAGTGAACCTTAACTTGCTAGATGAAAATCAATTAGCCACCCTATCATGCAATGAACTACATAAGGCCTTTAACAAACAATGTCATGACCTAAGGATTAAGAAAGTCAAATACCAACCAAGAGATAAGGTTCTATATTGGAATCCCACACATGTGCCACAACAAACTAAATTTCAAATGCTGTGGGAAGGACCTTATATTATTCATGAAACTTTCCCTTTAGGGGCTATGATGATCTATAAACCTGAAAGCCCGAATAAGAAATTATTGATCAATATCCAGTAAACCAAACCTTTCCATGAGCCTAAAATAGCCAGTACTAACACTACCTATGTTAATGGACAACCTTGCTTATTATTTTGGATCTCCTCCTTCTAATTCAGTCATGGGGAAGATGGCCGCTGATGCTAGTCATTCCGAGCCTCAGTTGCTTTTGTCTCTTTTTTTTACATATTCTTCATCTTTACCTGTTTTTTTTACACCATCGTTAACATTTTTTTACTATTTATTTGTCTATTACATTTTGTGTAAATTACTCTCACTCATCATATAATAAGTGCTCATGATGGTGGATTGTACTATAATGGTGTTGATTGCTAATGTTTGGTTTTTACCTTTGACTTTTAACGTTGATACTAAGATATGGTTTCTTTTGATAAAATAGGTAATGAGTCCACATCACCCATCCATCCATACAACTCTATGATCTCCCTTGGTTTTGGAAATGTACAGTCCCTTTTTCCAAGCAAACTTATTAATGAATTTGTGGCTTAGTATTCTTCAAACCAAGGAAGGATTCAAATGGATTGCAAAGGATGTGACTTCAATGGGATTCAATGCATTTGTGCTAGCTATTCTCTTTGGTACTTGGATGCTTTCATAGGTTTTCCACCATTCCACTATTGATCAATATTAGGAAGTTGACTAAATCAAATAAGTCTTTGCATGGTGTGGTTCTCACTCAAAAAAAAAAAAAAAACTAGTGAAAATTCAAAGCACACCCCTTAGACATAATAAAGTAACATGGGCTACAAACACTAGTTATGGCACTGGAAAGACATGTTACCCATGCCTGAAGGTTCCCTCTAACTAAGGCACTTTCTCACTTCCTGCTTCTCTATCTTTCTCTTGTTGGAATGGTGGTGGCTCTGTGGAAGCATTCTCATTGCTTCAAGAGGATGGATTGGTCAAGTGTGCTGATGTGAGGTCACTAGATGTGGTTAGTTTTAATCTAGATTTGGGAAAAATTTTATTAAGTCACCTTAATCACATACTACACAAGGGACTTTACACAACCTTGATTTTGGGATTCCATTCCATTCCATTCTCTCTTTCCATTTTGCTTTCCATGTTCCACCTCATTGTCAATTGTACAATTAGTCTATATCTTGGTTGATGCATTGTTATTCTTTGGTAAACTCTTGTAAGTAAGTTCTTAACCATTGTTCCCATATGTCATTCCTAGAGCCTACGAACTCTTTGGGTTGTGGGTTTGTTAGGGCATAAAGGGCATGAGCCTGCTTTGGGGAGAACCCACTGGCATTTTTTTTGGTGGAATTGTTAAGCACTTTTTCTTAAACATTTATTGCAATAAACTATTTCTCATTTCACCCCATCAATGACATCCATTTTTGATTTTGTCTTAATGGCTTCACCGTTGTCATTTCTCTCATATTTCTTGTTCTTTCATTTTTCATCCTATTGCCACCAGAGGTTTGCTCTTAGTCGTGGGGGTCCCTGTTGCAAATTTTTTCCATTCCATTACTTATCTCACCCCTACACCTTGGGTAATTATTAGTTACAAACCTCTAACCTAGTATCTGCCATAACCACAACCTAGCCAATGTGCTTCATATTGAGGTAAGGTATCAATTACATTATATCTTATCTATCCTTGCTAATTCGTGATTGTGTTGTGTGTGCAAATGGCGATCACATGAACAATGGACTAGGATAGGAGGGAGCATAATGTGAACATGCTTGATCATGTGGCCATGGATGAACAACAGTGTACACATTTCTGACATTGGCAGCAACACACCTCATTTTCTTTCCTCTTCCTCTCTTCACGCTGTCAAATGAGTGTTTGGATGTCATCTATGTACATTGTTCACCATAATGGTTATGAACACCAATGGTGTAATATGTGTGTCGATCTTTTCACTAGGCACTTGGAGTCTATTATTTCATGTCACTGTTAGTTATCATTCAGTCAATAATCCCATACCTTCTGAATATTTTGTAAGGAACTTAAGGATGAGTTTTCATTCAGTCGTGGGGGTATGATGAGTCGCAATATCAAGACCACAATATCAGGTCTATGATATCGGAGCTTGCCAAGCGATATTGGACGCTCGATGTCGGAACCTGTCTCGTTGCCTATAAATAAGACGACCAAGGTGCTTGGTTTGGTAGTTAGTTTCTTAGTCCCTTAGCCGAACTCTTGTAATTTTTCCTTTCTAGAGTTAGAATTATTTCTGAGTGCCTGCAGTAGGAATCATAAAGTGAACAAATCTTTATTTGAACATTATGTACCTGAGCACACGTTGTGACCAGAAATAAATATGAACTTTGTGATAAACCTTGCAACATTCAAAATAGCTTAATTATTTTATTTAAATGTTATTTACTATTATTCACTACTCTCATTAGTTAATTAATGCAATTTTTATTGAATTGTTAATTATCGACGAATTAGCACACTTAGGACGACCACTTTGAGCATATGAGGAAACACTTGGTAACCTAGTAACGGCTAGCGTTTCGTAATCCCAATAGTGTTACACTGGTTTAGGATGTGTCTGGCAAGTGGGAACGGATGCTACTGTTAGGACTAGTTAGAGAATAGTTAACTAGTTAAATCAAATTAGTCATTAAATTATTTCATTTCTCCACTTTAAGCACCAAGAACATAAAACATAAAAAGCATAAAAATCATATACCTCAAGATTACTTAACCATACAATTGTGCCATACAAGTAAGCTTGGGAAGACAATGATTGCATAACCCATCCTTGTTCTGTGTAAGAGCATAAGCACTTAATCCTTGGAATTCAACCAGATCATGCATAAACACTCATATTCATACAGTTGGGCATAGGGGTACCTCGTTGCTCATCATAAATCAACACAATAAATTGGTAGTGCATCACATTTTAAAACATCATAATAAATTCCAATTTTAAACTTCAAGACACATTGCTCTCTTACCTCTTGAAAGAATTCTTTAAACAACCCATGCATCTTGTACAGTCTAAGATAAGGATAAGTTACTAAACCCAATATAGAGAATATCTTAGAGGAAATAAAATTTTCTTGGGCTTCCCCATGAATTAAAATATGAAACTATTTCCCACTAATCAAACATATAGCCCTGATCTTGAATAATATGTTTCTTGTTAGATGGTCTCCTCTATTCACATTCCACAAAAATGCATATGAATTTAGTTTAGAAACTTCCTACATTTTGGGAGAATTAAGGTTATCTCTTTGGAGAGATAGGCTTGATGTCTTCTCCATCTTCAAGGTTTGTGCATCCTTACCCTTGGCTACCTTGTGAAGTGGATATTTCCATTACTTGTATTCCCACTTTTCATATTTGAAGCATTAAATCTTAATAAGTTGTTGTCCTGTCTCTTGCCTCTTTTTCCTTGGTCCTTGTCATGGATGTCATTTTTATCTTCAAATTTTGACTTGGATTCCTTCTTTAATTTGGATCCTTTTTTATTTCTCTTTGAATATTTTTTTCTTCTACTTCTAAATCCATTATGTTTATTTTTACCCTCAAGTGCTAAATGATAAGTCTCATCAAGGTTTGAGGCTCATAGAATAACAACTCCTACTAATATGTCATCTAGAGACCTCCAAGAAAGATTAAATTCAATTTATATTTCTTCTAGTATATCTGAGGTTGATGGAATAATTCACAAAATTCAATGTAAAACTCCATGAAAATTTTATCTTCTTGTTTAGAAAATTTGAGCTTCATGATTATCTTTTTTCTATGTTGAGATTCTTCAACTTTCTATTTCAACTTATATCTTATCAAATACCAATCCATAATAGGTTGATAATTTTATCTTACTTAACTTTAGGAATCTTTTTCTCACCAAGTTGAAGCTATATCTTCTAGGATATATTCAACAAATGGTACCCTCAAGTGATTTGGTATCTCTTCTAGTTTAAAATGTTTGACATGTATCTTCAATTGACTTGCAAAAGCATTAGTGTCATCTACATCATTAAAAGTATTCAATTTCACATATGGAATTCTTGTAGCAATCTTGAATGCCCTAGCAAGTCTTGCTTCATCTTCATCATCTAACTTGCCATCAAAAGAATAAAATATTTGTGATGAAGCTCTAGGAATTCTAATATGAGAATGAATTTCCTTCTCATGAAATCCTAGGATGATGCTAGATGCATGCCAGAAACAAGAATGGCAGTAGAAAATTTATAGGAAGAACATGATCCTTTCTAAAATGAAATAGTGAGCACATGTTGGAAAGGAAAAAAAAAACCCCTCACATTTATAGGTGTGGGGGAGGATCAACAATCTAAAGATTAGAAAATTTAACCATAAAAACTAAATTTTCTATAATATTAGAAACCTTCACAATTTAAAACTTTCTCCAACAACAATATCCTAGAGGAGAGTAGCATCATGCAAAGTAGAAATTTTACATAGCATCATTTGTTCAACTAGATGTTCTTTGTTATAACTTAGACACATAAAGTTTAGTCTAGAAGAGTCTAGATGTTGATGAATGGTGTTATTTCAATGAAGTTAGAGCTAGATCATCTCATAGAAGAAATAAGAAAATAGTAGTAATTGAAACATTATCACCACTACTCTTGGATTTAGAAATCAAACAAACTAGTTGGTATCCAACAAGAATACCTTCAAGCATCGAGTTTGGAATATAAAAGATTCTAGACTTCATCTTCAGTATTAATAGAAGAAGTTTTATGTTTTAAAAATTTTATGCAAATCATGTGTAGTAGCTAAAGAGAGTTGGCAAAGACCAAAAAAAATACAAAAAAAAAGGTTAAAAAATTGCAAAACATGAAAAATGCTACTAAACATTGAAAGAAACTTGAAGCATTTTTGAGGAATTTCATCCCACATTAGTGTGTATTTGATGTTGGACGCATACCAAAAACAAGGATAATAGTAGAAAATTTATAGGAAGAACATGATCATTTTTGAAAGAAAATAATTAGCATATGTTAAAAAGGAAAAAAAAGGAAACCCTCATATTTTCAATTGTAAGGGTAGTCCAACAATTTGAAGATCAAAAAATATGAATATCACAACTAAATTTACTATAACATCAAAAACCTCCATAGCTTGAAGGAGAGTAGCTTCATGTGAAATAGAAAACTTACATAGTACCATTTAATCAATTGGATGTTCTTTGTTATGGCTTAGGTGCACATAGTTTAATCTAGAAGAGACTAAACACTGATGAATTGTGTCATTCCAATGAAGTTAGAGCTAGATCGGCTAGTAGAAGCAACTTGAGAAACAATAGTAATGTCAAAATTATCACTACTGCTCTTAGATCTAGAACTCAAATAAACTTATGAGTGCCCAACAAAAATATCTTAATCAAACACATAGAAAGGTTCTAGACTTTATCTTCAATTGGTATTCATGAATAAATAAGTTTTATGGGTTGAATATCTATTGTGGATCACATGTAGTAGGTAAATAAAGTTGGCAAAGACCAAACAAAATGAAAAAAAAAAACAAAACAAAGAAACTACAAAACATAGAAAAAGCTATTAAACATGAACTATAAATGAGGTAAAAATAATAAATATCAAAAGAAACATGAAATGCTTTTAGGTAATTTCACCTTTCATCAATATGCCTTTGATGTTGGATGCATGCCAAAAATAGGGATGGTAGCTGATAATTTATAGGAAAAACATGGTCATTTTTTAAAGAAAATAGTAAGCACATGTTGGAAAGCAAAAAGAGGTAACTTTCAAATTTCAAGTATGAGGCTAGACCAACTAAAAATAAGAAAGTTTTAACATCATAACTGAATTTTCTATAACATTAAGGATCTCCACAATTTAAAAATTTCTCTAATAGAAATAGCTTGGAGGAGAGCAAATTCATGCAAAGAAGAAACTTTACATAGCACCTTTTGATCAACAAGATGTTCTCTATCATGAATTGGGTGCATACAATTTAGTTCAAAATAGTCTAAATGTCAATGAACTATGTCATTTCAATGAAGCTAGTGCTAGATCAGTTGGAAGAAGTAATGAGAAAAGTAGTAATGATGGCAAAAGTATCACTACTAATCTTAGATCTAGAATTGAAATGAACTCATGGATGCCTACTAAAAAGACCTTAATCAAGCATAAAGTTTAGAACCTAAAACGTTCTAGACTTCATCTTCAGCAGGTAATCATGAACAGAGAAGACATTTTCTGGGTTAAAAATTTTATGCAACTAAAGAAAGTCAGCAAATACCAAATAAAGTGTAAAAAAAAAACTACAAACATGGAAGAAGCCGCTAAACATGAACTATAAATAAGGTAAAAGTGAAAAACATCAAAAGTAGCACAAAGTACACTAAGGGAATTTCATCCCTCATCAATGTGCATTTGATGTTTGATGCATGCCAAAAATATGGATGATAGTAGATAATTTATAGAAAGAACATGATCATTTATGAAAGAAAATAATGAGCACATGTTAAAAACAAACAAAAGGCAACCCTCACATTTTCAAGTGTGAGGTTGGATCAATAGTTTGAAAATCAAAAGGTTTGAATATCAAGATTGAATCTACTACAACATCAAAAATCTACATAGTTTTAAAATTTCTCTAAAAATCAACTATAGAACTTGGTATTAGCTCTTGACAAACAAAAAACATTCAAGCATCTAAACATGTACAAATCAAATGTTGATGCTGGAGGAACATAACAAACAAGTCAAAAAATCTAAATGATTCAAAACTTCACAAATCAATAATTGATACCAAAAATCAAATATGACAATCCAACATATTCCAAATAAACCAAAAAATACTAAATAATATTCATAGGCACTAAAACATATCCAACTAACCTCCAACAATAATATAGTCCCAAAAATAGAAAAATCATAAGACCACAACCTCATCACAACTCATGATTTACTAAGAAAAATCATTTGTAGAAACTATAATAAGTCTAACTACAAATCAATCATAACCTTTGGTAAAAGATAATTCTAACATCAAAATAAAATATTAAAACATAATATCCAAGCCCAAAACAACTAAATCATAACATTCTCACAAAACTCCAATTTCTTAAAATCATTCAAAATAATAAAATTACAATCAAACAAATCTTGTAACTAGGGCACAAAAATTAGATAAATCTAGTTGTGCAAAGCAAGACCTAACCAAAATATTAATTGCATATAGAATTATAAGAATTTAACCAAACCCCAATGATGCTAATAATACACAAAACCCAAAAACTAGAAAAAAAACATAAGGAAATTCCATTATTTCTTACATGAAAAAATAAGAAGCATAAGTCTAAATCATAAATGCATGAACTCATCCATGTGCACATGCTTCACATGCACACAAATCAACAAAGCTTCATAACATCACCATAAGTCTCCAATCTAGTAGCACTTATGCATCCATGTAAAATGAATGCCATAGTACCCAAATGAACTAGGTGTGTGGTTTTTAATAGAAAATATTTAAATCTCAAATATAACAATCCTAACCTTATTTCCCAAAATTAAAATCATAAATAAAGAAAACTACATCAAACTTCTCTCAACTTCCATAAGCATACCAAAGAATAATAAAAATAGTGTCATAATTCTATTCACTCAAAAGAAAACACATACTAAGGAATAAATTTAATCCTAAAAATGGCATACACATAGAAATCTAATCATGTCTTCACATGCCTTACATGTCTTATGCATAACTACCATGAAAATCTTGTTAAACTCATCCACTAGATTAGTGTATACTAGCTAAAAATATAATTTAAGAATGCATAAAAAATTAAATATATGTGATAATAAAAACATGATGCTAAAAATCAACTACTAAAAAGTGCAAATGAAAATTATAACACAAGTATTCAAAGCATCTGGAGGGCATAAGCATAGTTAAATATGCTAACCTATGCATGCCAAAAATAGGATTTCTTAAACCCTTTTTTCTAGGGCTCAATTAAGGACCATTACCAACTTAACATTGGCTTGGTTATACAAACCACTAAGTAGGTCAAGGCTACTTGAATACAACTAAAGGTAGAATAGGATCATCAATTCTTCTATGCCAACTATAGGAGTAGGCCTTTAGAGTTTCTTATTAATGATTAGGTCTTTCTTTGTGTCTCTTCTCTAAAGAGCTTAATGGGCTTTAATAGGAAGGGTAAGTTTTCTTCAAGGTTCATAGATCCTTTCAAGGAGTTAAAATAGATTAGTGACATGGGGTATTAGGTGGATTTTTCACCTTCACTTCTGGGCATTCATAACATGTTATCTTGATGCTATGAAAGTATGTCCCTAAAGATAGTCACATGATAGATTGATCAAGAGATTTATCTTCATTATTATGCTTCATACATTAAGTGTTCAATTGGTATCCTAGATTGGATAAAGCTTATGTTGTGTAACAAAGTAGTACCTATGATAAAGGGGCTTTGAAGTTATTTGTATAATTATTAAATAAGGATTTGTAGCTAAATGTTCTTGGATCTATCAAAATTCTGGTTTTTTATTAATCATGAGTCATGTTCTAGGATATCGCAATTCATAGTATTATAACATGAGTCATGATCTAACCAAAAATAAAGATTAATATTTTCTAAAAATACCATGAATTAACCATGATTCTTGATTAGTATTCCATAACTTCATCATAGATCATGGTAAATTTAACTTATTTAAATGTTTACCATAAGTGAACCATGACTTATTAATGTTGTACCATGAGAGATCATGACAAGTCATGGTGATCCCATGAAGTGACCATGAATTGTGATATATAGTTTTTATTAACCACAAGATAACCATAATTTTTGGTTTACACTACAACTTGACCATGGATTGTGGTGATCTTGTTGGTTTTTTAGAATAGAAGACAATAATTTTTTTATTTTTATTATATAATAGGAGATTATTTTAATAAAATAGAGGAAATTTCTAGATTGATGAATAGTTGTAATGTTATCTTGGTCCCAATCCATATATATATATAATTTTAAGTTTTTTCTTATCATTAGGGCCATATTATATTATATTTAGTAAACTTTGCCTCACTTGTCACACACACATATATATATATCCAAGGAATCTCTTGAAAATTTATATTATGGAATCATCAATATGATTTTAGTAAGAATTTGAGTATTTAATCATTAATTCATCAATCTTTCATCAATTCATTAATTCATCAACATCATTAATCATTATTTATTTAATATTAGAAGTTGAATAGCCAGAATTAGGGACATTCACTCTTTCAATCATATCTCAGTAATCTGCAACATTTTATTTAGTAATTCTAGATTTATTAGAAATCTAGAATAGGTGAATACATGTAGCCAAAATTTTAGTTTAATATCTATTGTGGTTTTGGAGAAATTAGCTCTATAATTTGGTAGATTTTCTTAATCCTAAATTTTTACTAAAATGAATGGTAATAAATGATTAGATTATTTTTCCTTCATCACACAATTATGATGTGATATTAAATTTATTTGAAAGATAATATCTATGAACATGTCCAATTAAAATTTTAGTATCAGAAACATAAGAATGTTTGAGTTATCATCTTTCAAAGTTGTGCTACTAGAATTATTGTAATTTTTAATAGATTAAAAATAACATAACATAACCATATATTCTAGATATATTTTGTAGTACTTTCTTTTTCTAAATTATAGATAACTTTATAAGCTTTCCAAAAATATAAATTTTATTAGCTAATTCTTTGTGAAGTTAAGAAAACCAAGTAAATTTTTTGCTACTTGAAATTCTTTGGGTGTACCATGAGTTGTGGGTTGAGAAAAGCTAATTTTTGTAACACCACAAGTCATCATAAACTCATGGTTTAAAAACCTATAATACGATAACTTGACCATGAATTGTGATAAAACTAATTTTTGCAGATATCTTAAATTTTTATTATCAAAATTCAATAAAATTTGTATGTAAAATTTATCATGAAATGCTCTACTATATGAAATGAAGAAATTAGAATTGTTTTCTTGAAAAAAAATGATAAATTGATGCTAACTTATAGACAGTCTTTAAACTTATAGATTGAATGACTTTGTTGTTGGAGACCTATAATAAATTAAAACTAAAGTGTAAAAATATTAATGCTGGATCAAATATTGAACTTATTGAGATTTGATGATGAATAAAAGTGATGGTTATTAATGAGGTTAAATTTAATTGATGAACTGGTAATGAAAAATAGTTTGATAACAATGAAGATTATTGATGATATGAGAACAAAAGCTTTATGGAATATGAACAATTGCAATAACAAGAGAATTCTTTGAGGAAATTGGTAACTAGATGTTTATTTCTATAAAACTAATCATCACATTCATGTGTAGCCTTACAATTTATAGGAAATAATTGGGGCCATATTAGAAAAATTTGATACATTCCCCATAATAAAAAATAAGAAACTTAAGAAAAATAAAGGTGATTTGGGGTAAAAATAAATGACATTCATCCATTAACTCAAGAAAATAAAATAAAAATTTTAACTTTAAAACTTTTGACTTCATGAATATAGTGGCATTATACATTACTGTTAACATCATCATGGTTCTCAAGATGTAATATGGCAACTTGAGGTAGATGTTCATTCTACCTATCCTAGTGATCTTTCAAAAGGAAGATTTTAAACTGGAAAAGTATGTAACACCCCTCATTTTTTATACCTTTGAGTTAGTATGTATCTTGATCTCTTTTATACTTTTCTTCTCTATGGTTATGTTGAATTATTAATATGTGTTGTTGGGATGTGACTAACATGTGCTCTTGGTATTATTTGTGTGCTTGTGCTTATGGCTTGGTATGATGGCGAGCTTAAGGTTGGGATATGAGCATAGTGTTGGTTAGACCCCTATGCTAGTATGAGATGATGTCTATGTCATATATTATAGTTTTATCACATTATATTTTTCTTTATTACATTTATTGTTATGGTATTTATATTTTATATATGTCCACTAACATGGTTAGATAAGTGATAAGTACTATGGATGTGACCATAGCATTGGGGATATCACTTTGATATCCATATTGTGTGTGATGTGAGTATATTATATATGCATTTGTATTATGCTAGTGCTATGTGGTTTGCTTAGTAATATTATCTATTTGTTATATGTTATCAGCATAGTTAGTGGTTAAGATATTCATGTGCACCTAGCTCACAAATTTGTGGTTACCTGTATATGTTTAATTCTTATGTTTAGTAGTTTATTATTTTTATGTTTAGCATTTTTGTTCTACATGTCTAATAATATCTACATTACTATTTTATTTGTTTAAGTATTACTGGTTACATGAGTAGTTTATTAGAGTATGTTTTGTTTAGTTTATAATAATTAGTATGTTTGGTGAATGTGTTAGTTTTATAATTAGACCAGTAAAGATTAGTAATTATTATTTCTTTGATTTATTAGATTAGTTTTATTTTTATGTTTTTAGCTGAGTTAGTGGTTAAGATTTTTCTACTCTATATTTGATGAACCTAAAACCTTTTCTTCTATCTTTCCAACTTTTTTCTTCTTACTTAGATTGATTTTAGGAAAAATCCATAGTAGAGTTAGGAAGCCTTTTCCTATTATATGTAAGCATAGGATTTACCTTTGGATATATTCTTAGAATCCTTGAAGAGTAAGTAGAAGCTCTAGTGAAGTGTTGGTAAGGTCGTGAGCATAGTGATTATAGTATCAATTTATGTGTCTTTTTCTATTTGTCCATGTGACAACATGTATGAGATATAGTCATCTCCATTAAGTATATTACAACTATTTCTAGGTGAGTGCTTTTAACCCCTTTTCAATTTTCATATAGCTCCTTCTAATTTGTGGTACATAAGATTTTTTATTTCAATTCAAATAAGACTTATGTGATCTTTGCATTAGCATGATTATGATCAAATTTCTTGTAGTGCTAATTTTATGTTAGTGATTGTATTTTATAAACCTAGAATTTCTATTCTTACAACTTAATAACATTTATTTTTGTTTTGCATGATTTTTAGTTTCTAGCTATGTTGTAAATATTTTTCTACATATTTGGGTTTGGCATTCTCAAATTGACCATTGCTATTATGGAAGTTTGGTCTCATGATTATCAAAAAGCTAATTTATTTTTAACAATCTTGATAATTACTATTAGAAAAGATTTGTAGTTTTTATGCCTTAAGTCATGATGATTAGTCGATAGAAGTTATGACTTTTCTAGTTAATGGTAGTATTTATAATTGAATTTATACTTAATGGTAGATTTGATTATTTACTTTTCATATGTGATAGTTTCATTTTATTCCAAAGGTTTCCAAGTTAGTTTTAATTAAGCACAAACATTCATTGCATCTTATTTGGACTAATGTAGTAGTTAATCTATTAATCTAGCAACTAATGCAACCATATTGATGGTGATTATAGTAAGTACTTGATATCTAGCAACATTTTTTTTTTTTTGTATTTGAGGACATCCTAACTTTCATTGTAAGCCTTGGTAGATGTCATGACTTGTTTGACAAGTCGCAACATATATAGCAACCTAAGTTTTAGGTCATGAAATTTGCCATGATCTATTCAGTAGATCACAATAAATGTTCCAAATCATGATGAGAATTGTGAAAAAATTCAAGCCTTCCTAGATGATGATGGCATCAAGATAAAGTAGTTGACATTGTCAAAATTTTCATGTTTGATACTATAGGAGTGGTAATGATGTTTTTGATATTTTTGTACAGTCTTGTAGCTTGCCAAATTAAGTTTGACTTTTGATGAGTGGTTAGGTACCCCTATGCTCAACCATACGAATCACAAGCATTCATGCATGATTCAGTCGAGTTCCACAGAGCTTAAGTTCCTAAGTACATAAGTTCCAAGATGTGAAAGATAATCATGATAGTCATTGTCTTCTACAATACACTTATGGAGCTTAATTGTATGGTTAAGTGTAATCGAGGCACATGATTTTTATTATTTTATAATTTATTTATCTATGATTAATAAAAAGTTGAAACTTAATTTATAAATCAATTAAACTAATCTAATTGCTAATTAATAACTAACTATCCTAACATAAATATCTGGTCCCACTTTCCATGCACATCCTAAACACGTATAATGCTGCTAGATTACCAAGTGTTAAGTGTTGCTAGGATTACCAAGCATCATACACATGTTTGAAGCAATCTTTGTCATCATACACTTGTATACAACATTCTATTTTACAAACTAAGTTGTAGTAGAAGATGTACAATTAATGATAGCTGCTACTTTTGCCCATTTCATACAATAATCAATAGTGACTATGATGTACGCCTTTCCATTTGACATGGGCATGATGGGACCAATGAAATTAATTCCCCAAATGTCAAAGGATTCTAGTAGTTGGATCCACTATTGAGGTCCCTCCATAGCAATCATTCCACCATCTCATTGGTAGCATTCACAAAAGTGGATAAATTGGTGAGCATCCTTGAAGATTGTTGGCCAATAATACTCTACCACTAGGATTTTAATGGCCATGCATCTCCTAGCATAGTGGCCCCCACAAGGACCCTCATGAGCATCCTAGAGAATGTGCAGTTGATCAGCATTAGGGATACACCAATGAACCAGTTCATTGGTGCACACCTTGTAGAGGTGTTTGTTGATCTCCATAAAATGTTTTACCTATTGAAGAAACTATTATTTCTTCCAATGGTCCAACCCTTATGGTATCTCTTGAGTGAGAAGATAGGTGAGAATGCCATCATACCATTTAGGCTTAGTGGGCAATTATTTACTTATAGCCTCATCAAAGAGGAGTTCATTAGGAAACAGATCAGATAGTGGACCCTCCTCCTCTTTGTTGTCCCACTGCAACTAAGACAAGTGGTTAGTGACCACATTCTTAGTTTCCTTCTGATCTACCATCATAAGATCAAATTCTTGTAAGATCACCAACCACCGTATGACACAAGGGCTCACCGTTGGCTTATTCATGAGGAAGTGAATGGCATTGTGGTATGTGTGCATAAACACCTTGTATCCAATCACATAATGCCTAAACTTTTCTAGAACAAATACCACTACTATCAATTCTTTTTCTATGGTGGTGTAGTTTAGTTGTGCACCCACAATGTTTTGACTTATGCAATAGATGTAATATGGACATTTCTTGTCATCCAACTACATAAGCATAGCCCCCAAAGCACAGTTTGATGCATTTTTCATAACATGAAATGGTCTATACCAATCAAGTGCTTGTAGAATTAGAATTTCTATAAGTTTATCCTTCAACTGTTAGAATTCTTTTTCACATTCCTTGGTTAAGACAAATGGAGCATATTTCTTTGTTAGCTTAACCAATAGTTTTGTGATCCTAGAGAAATTTTCTATGAATCACCGATAGTAGCCAATGTGTCTAAGGAATGATTGAACATCTTTTACAATTTCTGGTTGGTGGGTAACTCCTTGGATTATCCATATTTTCTTAGGGTTAATCTCAATTTCTGCTTGTGAGATTTTGTGCCCAATACAATGCCTTCTTAGACCATGAGATGGTTTTTTTTCCAATTGAGCTGCAAGTTTGTTTCCACACATATTTTGAGTACTTGCTCAAGTAGGTCCAAGGCTTACTCAAATGTAGCATCATAAGTGGAGAAGTTTTCCATAAATACTTTCACTCTAATACCAATCTACTACTAAAAAATACTTAAGCCCAAGTGTTAGAATGTAGCAGGGGCATTGCATAAGCCAAATTGCATCTTGTGATATGCAAAGGTCTCCTAGGGACTTGTGAATTTTTTTTTTGACTTGGTCCTCTAGCATAATTTGGATTTGATTATAGCCATTATAACCATCCAAAAAACTATAATAGCAATGCCCAAATATGGTGTCCAACACTTGATCAACAAACAGCAATGAAAAATGATCCTCGAATGTTGCCATATTTAACAGTCAAAAATCAATGCAGACCTACCACTTACCACCTGGCATATCCTAGGATCAATCCCTATGAGTTTAGGATATGACCAAGCAAAGGCTATGGACCATTTTTCAACCACATTCAACAACATCTATTTCTATTCTGAAGCAAGATGTGCATTAATTATTACTAGCTTCCCATTTTTTAAGAATGCATATTCCATGCCGAAAAGTAAAATTTTTAACTCAAGGGGCTCTTGTTTAAAATTTTTAGGAATTTCCAACTCTTCATAATAGGTATCATCATTTGCATTATTAGAGAGTTGGTGATGAACTTGTTGTAGTTCATCCATGCCTATGACATCAGCACATGTCAGGCTCTCAGTAGGTTCCATGCACATTATGCTACTTTCAAGATCAGCAGTCAACCACTGGGTGCCCTCTTTTTGTGTGGCTACTTCATACAAACACCTTTGAATATCTACTTTAGGTACACACTTCTTGCATGTAGAAATAGATGCTTATTTCACATACTAGAGTTTCTACATGCAATTGCACTTTGTATCATTGTATGTGATGCATGGAACTTGCTTTTCTCAATCATTCCAAATGCATTTTCCTTAGATATCTCCAAGGAAAAATCTTTGATGTCCATTCTTGCATCAACAGTGCTTAGCCATGCCCTTCCCATGATGATTGGAAACTCCTCTTTATAGTTCTCAACTTTGATTACTAAGAAATCAGTAGGATAAGACTGCCCACATATAGTAGTTACAATGTCTTCCACTAGTTCCAATGGAACAATAATGGATTAGTCTACCAATTATAATCAAATATTGCTCTTCCTGAGAGGTAGCAAGTTCTAGGTAGTATACATCTTATGAGAAATCAAGTTTACACCAGAACCTGAATTAAGAAAAGCTTTACATGGTTTGTTCCCAACAATCTACAAATAAATAAGAGGACTCTTAGGATTAGCTAATTTCCTAAGAAGGTTGCCTACCAGAATTCAATCAGATATAGCATAAGTGAGCATGACAGTATGGATTTTGGGTGGTATTTGGTTTGAAGGAGACTCGAAGGAATTAGATGCAAAGAGAGATGTAGAAGTAGGGTTGCCAACCACATGTGTATGTAAGGGCTTAAGTAGACTATTGGATCGAAAAAAGGATCTTTTCCATGATCTAGTATCTGAACCACTTAGTTGATGAACCAGTTGTAGATTGACAATGTTGGTAGCATTGCATTACTACAGTTGGGCTGGAAGTTCATCTTGCATAGATGGAGCAAGTAGTAGCTATGTTAAGGGTGGGGAAACAAGTGTAGGAATAGAAGGATAAAGATAGAAAGTAGTATCCATCCGTGAATATGGAGAATGAGTTCAATAATATTTAGGAGGGTAGTAGTGATGTTGGAAAGTAGAAACATGACTGAAAGAGTCATGTGGAGATAGGCATTGCTGAATATAATACCCATATGAATCAAGCTATCTGTAAGGGCATTGCTGCTTTGGTGGTGGTAGTGCCCATGATTGTGGTTGCTATCATTATTGATACTACTCGTATGGTTGCACTAGAGTTCCACTTGGATAATGCTATTGTTACTAATGGAACTGCCTAGGATTGCCTTGATGATAAGGCAATCTTCTAGGTGTTTTCTTTTTTGCTAGTCAAGGATTCAAAGCATACACCCCAGACTCTTGTAAGTGTGACACAATGGGGCAACATCCCTTAGGATGTTCATATTAGTAGATGTTAAACCCATCATCATCATCTAATCTAGTTTTTGCAACTTCCTCTACTATAGAAATCTTGCCCTTTCCCCTTTGATTGGTATGTTTAGTGTTGACGAACGTTTGGGACACAACTGCCAACGAGTGTCCTCGAACAGGATTTAAGTGTCTGCTGGTCTCTAGCAACACCAAGGCCCAGATACGTCCAAATAGACTCAGTAGTTAATGTGGGTATGTGTGTGTGCTGTTGCGGCGTGCAGTTGTGAAAAATGAAACGATTGCATTATGTGTAAACTATAGATGACTTATCTTAAAGAGATTCAGCCAACTTTGCCAAGTACTATGAGTTTTTGAGAGTTCCTATTTTGTTCAATTGCCTAGTCTACGCAGTCCTTATAATACCTAATTGTAACAAATAAAATTTTGTAAAAACATTTGAGCACAACTCTGCGAATCTACTTCTAATTTTCCCTAGAGAAAGAAATAGTTCCACAAGAAAACTACAAATAGAGTAAGATTCGATGGAAATAGATAGAAAAGAAAGCAAATTTGTGTAGACCTCAAATATTTAAACAAGGTAAAATGACACGAGTAAAAACTTCGCAATAAAGCTATCCCAAATTCAATATCTATGAATTGTTCAAACTTCCAAGGCTCAAATAAGCAATTTCTTCAAGACAATCCTACTATGCTACCAAAAAATTGCTGCGTAAACTACCACGTATGAGACTCCATTTTGGATAGATAATGGACGTCAACAATTGCATTCAACAGAACCTTCAAAAGACTTAACAATTTCTAATTGAAATACCATGGAGATTCACTTTAAAGATAAAAAGAAGGTATTTTGGTCCAATCAAAATACCAAAGATTTTCTGAACCCTCTTGACTATTGAATCGTTCAACAACATGACTACCAGTAGAGGCTCTCTTACAACGATCTCAATAGAAGTTCTTATACGTTGCATAATAACCAAATTCACTACTAAAATGCTTTTAAGGCTTTCAAACACAAGCGTTTCTATGGTAAAATTTTAATAGAAATTTTCAATCGTACAACAAGAACAATAAGAGCAATCTAAAAATCCAAAAATTACTTGCCAAGGATGATACTATCTAAACCACTAGCTGAACAATTTAAACAAAATAAAAAACATAACTCACAGGACCATGACAAAGAGGCTAAAATCTTTCCTTTAGCAAGTCATCTTACAAGCAATCTTTCACACTTTCTTCTTTACAATGCTCTTCTCCCAAGACTCAAAGTGTGTCTCAAAGTGAGAGCCCAAGTGATGATGATCCCTCCTTGGACCCTAAAGCCTTTTTATAAGGTTTAAAGGTAGGTAGGTAAGTTACAAAATATCTTGGGTGGTTTAACCACCATAGAGACAAAAAAGCTGCGGGTGACAAGTGTCCTATTTAGTTGCCAAGTGTCTTCATTTAGTTGCCAAGTGATCACCATGGAGAGAAACAAGTTGTAGTTGATAAGTGGCCTTTTTCGTTGACAAGTGGCCATTGTGGAGATAAAGAGGTTGTAGTTGACAAGTGGCCTTTCTGGTGGTTATAACCACCATTTCAATTGACAAGTGTTCAATTCACATGGGACTTTGAACAATTGTTGCACAAATCCCCTTTTTAAATCATAAAATATTTTATTGTTATTTACATTATAGTAGTAGAGATGATAACCATGGAGTTGATGCATACATGAATGGGTTAATATATGAATATATATGTAAGTGTGAACAACTGAATGCATAAATGGAGTTGTGCTCTCATGTTTTCAACACCAAGCGAGTGTCACGTTATGTAGATAATATATAATTTAATTATAGTTTAATCATGTAGATAGTATATAGTTTATAGTGTCAACATATAGCATTGCTTACCGTTATGTAATTTGTGTGGTGGTTATCGTAGTTCACGTTCAACATGAAGACGCTATTGGTGAGTCTAGGTTCTTGCTTTTTCTTTTCTACTTCCACAATCTTGCCTTGGCAAACTTTTTGGTGGCCAGATCTCTTGTTGGTTCTAGATTGCAGCAAGACCTGAGATGTATTGATAACCCTTGATGGAAACTTCTTGAGCAAGAAACAGGGAATTCTCCGAAGAATGAGGCTCCATTATTGTTGTAACTTGCTTGCTGCCGCCGTTAATAACTTGAATTTCGGATCAACATCAGGATCGTGTTGTGGCTTTGATGGAGGCAGTTGCAACGTAGCTTCTTGGATGGCCCAACACTCAAAAATTGTTGGTCAAAAAAAAACAACAAAAGAAGCCTGATAACTAGCAGAAGGGGCAACGATTTCAACATCCAATTTTAGTATAACAAACCAATAGAGCAGGTGTCAGCATTCACACATAGGAGCCACATGATTCAAGTGGCTACATGCCATGATTCAATGCTGTTGCTTCCATAGGCTCTGCAAGGAGCCCAGAATCGCCCAGACAAGAGCGCTAAAGCAGCAAATGATTTGTAAGGGTTTTCATCTGCAACTACACAAGGTAGCTCACTGGTGACATGATTTGATGCGACTCTTTGGCTTCTGTTTCTGGAATAATTTGAAACATCTTTCTCTGCATAGGTGCTCTCAATAGAACAAATAAGAGAATGGATACCCCTTAATAACTCTCTAGACAGAATCCGTTCCATAGGCATTTCTGATTGTGTTCGACAAATGCTAATTAATAGATGTGCTAAAGCCAATGGTACACCAATAAAAAATGAAATTGTGAACACGTTTTTGCAGGCAGTTACCATGTTGCAGGACTGCCATGGAGGTGTGCTCACTAGCCATGCCAGCATTCAACATTAATTTTTGTTGGGGTAGTCGCAGGACAACCTAGCACCAGAATGGTTGGCTAATCCTGCCATTGCTAATGCAGGTCCCCATGCAGTCGTTGGAACCCTAAACAAAATCCCTTTAGCACTCCATTTACTATTGCATTTCTGCAACTACTTTCATAACAGCCACATATCTTAGTTCAAATATAGCCATCTCCTAGTTCAACAGAGTAAGTGTCTCTACTTTTGGCCATTATATCCATCACTTTTTCTCTTCTTTCCTGTGCCAAATTTTGCTCCAGAGACATGGAGATCCACTTTAATAAATTTAGATAACCAGAAAACATCTCATCAGTGGGTTTCGTTCTGGTCATGACCTCCAAAGTAACCACCTCGAACTTGTAAACATCTCCTTTCACTGATACCTATTCTCCAACAAAAGAAAACCAGTTAAAAAGCTATTAATGAGAACAATTTTCAGAATTCTACTGCTCCTGATGTTTTAGAGAATTGGTGATGATGCTGTATAAACATGACTTGGCTACTGTTCCATGAAATGGCCAAAATGTGCCAACATTTCTGCCCCCTTTAAAAGGCTTAAAGAAATTTATACAAGCCTTATTTTAAACTGAATTGTACTTGAAGCTTTTATTGAACTTTTTACAACTGAAAAGATAAATCTTTTTGG